>CACVKI010139868.1:0-26192 GCA_902732785.1 Trichogramma evanescens | reverse complement strand
TTGCTTCCAATTAATTCTTTTATTTTCTTTTCCTTTCTAAATAAATGAATACCGAACAAATATAACTCCTAATGATATCACTGCCCCGAGGCGATCAATGGGTAACCATTTCGCCTTGTGGAAAGTGACCCTCTCTCCCTTTCGATAAATTTACTATATTTTAAACCACATAAGTACTCGGAAATATACCAGTGCTATAAGACGTCTCGTCTTGGCACTAAAAATTTACACAAGACCATTGTAACCGTAAGATTACAAAAGTCCCGTCTCCCGACGTGACAGTAGATCGCTGCACAATTGAATCATTCTTGTTGACATTCTAGGCGTAAATGTACGTAAATATGATCGCGGGTCGTAGTCTTTTCCCATATTTACTTATACAATTATATTTACTTTACCACTTGTAGATTTATGGATAAAGGTACTCGCCATCTAGTGGCGAAAACTTAAAGTGGCATTATGATATTCAAAGTGGTTGAAAGCTGGTCTGAAATGTTTGAAAAAACTAAATTGTCATTTCAGTTCATTTAAAAGGTTCGCAATAATTTTAATATAATTGAAATATATTCATTTTTAAAAAACGATCCAGTTAATTGTAGTCTATTTTAAACAATTTTAAATGGTTCTAAGGTCATTATTCATGTTGAGTATTTCTACCAGGGGTGTTGGGACAAATTTTGATTGCTCATATAGTTGATTGTATGTGCAAATGTGTGTATCGTGCGCATGGATGACCAGAATTTTGGGGACGTATTATATGTGACTTGCACACGTGCCCTTGCAGGGCAAAATGAACACGAACGCGTGTACGCGCCAACACGTACCTATGCATTAATGTGAGATTGCGACACGCACAGGACCATAAAAGAATTCTCCTCCGTTAAAAATCCGGCCATAACCCTGTGCCCATTGTTCGAAAAAGACATTGGCATTTAATTTTAGCCGCGAAGCAGCCGCTTTCTTTGTTTTTTATTTACATCGTACATAGCGCATAATGTATATAGCGTTTCTATTAGGCTTACGCAATGAGAGAGACGGTACGAGAGAAAGAGAATCGTTTTGCTGAAATTATATTTCCGAATAAGGCACAGGAGTCTTTGCCGACAACATGAAAACGCGCAGTCGCTCGGAAGGGATGAAATTTGCTGCGTTTGTAATTGCTTTGAACCGGCGATAGAGAGCAGCGAGCGAGCGGAAGAGAAAAAGAGAAGCCTCTCTCTCTCTCTTGCTCACCGCACAACAAAAGGTAGAGGTGTAACGCGTGTATAACGTACACACTTCTCTCTATATATATGTTATACGCGTGTTGGCAAATTCGTCAGCGATTAAAAAGGACTTTATGCGCGTTATTCACGCTGGGATGCAATATATGCTATTCTCGCACACACGCATGCCCCAATAGACACTTGCACTTCGTTTACAATATAGTTGGAAAATTATTAAACATTAAACGTGCACATGCGACAATGTCCGTACATTGCTTACGAAATTTTCGATCGGACTCTATCAAAACAGAATTTTTAATCGTTCTTATTTTACCGCGTATACTTGCTTTTGTATTGCACGCATGATATATTCCGATAGGTTGATCACCAAGGCTATATAAATAAGCTTTAATCGAGTGCGTGGTTGACCCAATCATTTTTTTACACATATTATTGCGCTAAGTACGTATGACCCCACGTGATAAAAAAAAGTTAGACTCGATGTTCTTGAGCGTAAGATCAAAAAAGTACTCAAGTGATAGCGGCGACGATAAAATTTACGGTGTTTCTTTCAAGCAAGAGCAATTATACATCGTACAACGCGGCTCAAGAGTCATTCAGTGTACAGTCGGGTCGAATACATAACTTCTCCCCGCCACGCTCGCTAAAAATGTCGCGCTCCGTTGCCCTTCATGCTGTCGCGTGATTAGCCCCATCGAAGAAAAAGCAGAGAGCTCGAGATATTTTCGGCGCGGCAGCCTGCGCGACTCATGCAGGTCGCTGCTGTGTATAATGTATTTTCGCTCTTTCTTCTCTCTTTATACGGCAGAAAAATCTCGAGAGGTGTGCCGCCGCTGCTGCTCTCTTCTTTTATTTTTTTCGCGCCCCCCGAGAGAGGCCTTCTTTTCAAAGACAAAAGGGGAGAGGTGACGTTAAGGACGTTAGGAATTTAATTTTGCACCTTCAATACTTCAGCGTCAGTTTCGCGCTGCGTGTAACTTTCACAGCTCTCGTGATTTTTGCTAATTATAAAGCCCAGGAAAAACTACACCTCGATTTCGAACGATATAATTA
This sequence comes from Trichogramma evanescens, assembly GCA_902732785.1. Taxonomy (NCBI): domain Eukaryota; kingdom Metazoa; phylum Arthropoda; class Insecta; order Hymenoptera; family Trichogrammatidae; genus Trichogramma; species Trichogramma evanescens. The sequence continues at coordinate 23,913 of CACVKI010139868.1, read as the reverse complement.
AAATTATTTCGATGAATCAGATTTGCAAAATAATTTTATTCGTACAAGCGTGACTAATTTAGATTCGTTTCATATTTTAATGAACATAAAGTATACCGTACATCGTCTCGATGATAATTAGCCAATTTGAATTCATATCTATTGATAATTACATGCTTATAAATTCTTTGATTACACTCGTAACTAGCTTCCTTTAAATTTAATTTTAACCGTAAAGACGCTCTAATCTGTGCAATTTCGTAACATGAAATTATTCGAAGAAAAAAATGTATGCTACACAGCGTGAAATGCGAAAATCATCTCGAAAGATTGTAAAGTAGCCTTGAGGGTCGACGACGACGACGACAACACGCCGACAAGCCTCCTCGTCTGCTGCTGCTTGTGTACGTGATGTAGTTTCACACGAAGTCTGCGAGAGAGATAGTAGAGAAAGAGCTCGTTGGCTAGATTAGAGAAATAAGCGTAGAAAGCTCGGGTGAAAGCCGTAAATACCAGAACAGAGGTTTTTCTCCTTCCTCGTTGCTTCCCATGTTGCTGCTGCTCTTCCTCTTTCTTCCTCTTCTTCTTTGGCTCATCTATAGGTGGTAGTAGTAGTAGTGGTGCTACTACCACTACCATATACTGTTATGAGCAGCAGCGACAGCAGCAAATGCACATACATATTGCATAAAGTTATATTCGCTTATAACTGCCTCTCTCGCTCGCTTTGTCAATATAATACGTTATATATAGCCGGAGCCGTGTCTGCACGACGACAGTGTATACATGCGTAGTCGGATTAAGTCGGGCAAGGACCAGCGACTGAAGCTTCTTCTTCTTCGTCGTCGTTGTCGTCGTGCTTTTTATCCTCCCCCCCGTTATACACATATATAGAGTACTGTGCACGAGGAGGAGTAGAGAGAGCCTCTGAAATTCAGCGAGTCTCTTTTGACGAGTCAAGCTGGCGTACACTACACGCGTATTATGTATAGCTATATATGTATAGACACGGGGCTGTGCCGGGACAACTGGACGACTACGACGCGCACACGCTTATATGAGATACTTTGGGAGCACAAAAGGAACATCATATTATAGTGAAGAGAGAGAGATGGAGTCGAGTAGAGAGCTGCTTTCCGCATGGCTGTTTTATGCCGCTTTTCTTCTTCTATGCCTTCTTCTTCTTCTGCTGCTTTCCTTTTGTAGTCGCACAGCTACGCGCCTCCTCCTCCTCCTCCTTCTCCTCCTCCCACTCCTTGCCATTATACACACACATACATACATACAGAATCTTTCTCGCGAAATGCATAATAATACGGCAGGTCCAGCGAATTCTCGGCTGTCGACTCGACTGAAAGATTAGGGTTAGGTTGTTTGGAAGGATTATTGTCGTCGTTGGCTTGCGCCGCTCAAAGACGAGAAACGGAGGAAACACCCCATTTATTACCATGCGAATAACGGCATTTAAGCTTTTTTTTTATTATTATAAATGTTATTGAAATATGAAAAGTAATTGCGGCGCTGACGAGGAGCAGCAGCAGTCAAAGCAGCAGTCAAAGGAGAAACCGGTGGCAGCAACCTCAACGGCGAAGTCGACAAAATGCAAAAGCGGCAGCAGCGGCAAGAAAGTAAACGAGAAGAAGCTGCCGAAAGCTTGCTCGAAGCGCTGCCTGTGCTGCATCAACCAGACGATTTGCCATATTCGCAGCATTGCCTCGGTTCGTACATAATATTCACGTAGTACACACAGCAGCAGCAGCATTACAATGCTCAATCGTACATAATACATACGCGCGTACAGAATGAAAAGACCGACGACGCGATGATTCTGCTGCGCTTATACGCAACTCATGCAACACATATATAGACGCACGTATAATATACGCAGGGGCTAAGAGACGGCCTGAACAACGCGTGCTGTCAGCCGGACTGGACAATGTGCTTGACCACGAGCGAGCAGCAATTGTTGTCAGCAGCTACTACGGTTAAGTCGCCGAGCGTCGACAGCAGCTTCGGCTACGGCTCGGCCGCGGCCATCGTCATGGGGATGAGCGCCCACGAATTGATAGCGCGCGAGCGTGAAATCAAAGATATGGAGCGCAGACGCGGCTGTATCAGCAGCGACCGGACGCCGCTCTTCACCGAGGACGAATTGAAGCAGGCCGAGGAACGAGTGAGTTTTTGCGCTCACAGCGGACGATAAAGACAATGCAGCGTGACACGCGAGCTTTCGATGATTATTTTTATTAAAAAAAGCGCGCAGTAAAAATAGATGCATCGTGGCAGTGATATTATGTGCAGCACACAGTAAGAGCGTATTTCACGTATATAAAAGCTGTTCGTTTTATATAGCCTCGTTGGCTCCGCGAGAGTAGTAGTTTCCTCGGGCTAATGTGTATACTTTTGAGTCAAGAGGTCGCGAGTGAATGCGTGTGTATATTCACGCACACACACACATGCACTCTCGAAGTGAACATACCAGCGAATAGGTCGTATAACGATGTAAGTACAAGCGCACCGGTATGTGCAAGTCGCGGGCATTGAGAGGAAGAGAGAGAAGTAGCCGTGATAGGAATGGAAATTCATTGGAATACGAGCTGAGGATTCACGAGCTTTGCTTTGTTCTCTTCTCACCGCTGCTGCTGCTGCTGCTGCTGCAACCGTACTTAAACTCTGCCGCGCGCACGTTTAATGAGGCTCATACATTGGGAAATCGATCCTTTCGACTGCTGCTGCTGCTGCTGCTTCGAACGAACATTTATACATACGTACGCTAGATTATAGGTATATATTCGCTCAACTTCTTCCATATAGCTCTTTCGTAATCCCCGCGTACTAGTATTTAGCTGCACTCGTGATATCTGTTTTACACACTACTATAACATTTTCACGATCTCTTACATAGAGACATACACACACATTCGCACCGATCGTACATTAATAACGCGTAGAAAATTACACAGAGTTGTAATGTTTTTCATTCTCGCGATCGAGCCCCGCCACTCGGCGTATCCAGTCGTGATAGTTCGCGACCTTGGTGAAGACGTTGGGCGCCGTGTACTCGCAGCCCTGCGATATCACGCCGACGAGCTCGCCACGGTAGACGGCGGGCCCGCCCGAGTCGCCGAAGCACAGGTCCAGGAGTTCGATGCTCGAGCACAGCATGTTGTCCGTCACGGTGTAATTTTGCCGGCACTTGGCGCTCGTTATTAACTCGGTGTGGCCGATTTTCAAACGACCTCCGCTTGGCTCCTCCTGCGATAACATAAATATTATCATTTCTTTTGTTGCGCTTTTCTTCGTTCCCTTCTGTGAACGAATTTTATGAAAAACTCACGTGAGCGTATCCGTAACCCGATACGGTGATCACATCGTTGGCCTTGGGCGCTTTACTTGAAATAGGAATAGGCTGCTGATACTTGTTGAATTTAATCGGTTGTTTCACCTACGGAAATGTTGAAACAAAAATACAAGTAAAGTTTAAGCTTCGATCTACTCCTAGTGACAAAAAATGCAACGTAAATTTTCATCTTTAATACTCACTTTTATCAATGCAATGTCACTATCGTAAATCGATTCGTCCGTGTAGGAGCCGTGAATTATGATTTTGTCCACATCGAAGACCGTCCCGCCATCGGCGACGTCGTTCGTGCCGGTTCGCACTTCGTACACTGCGTCACGGAATCTGAAACTTGGTCACGTTGTTTTGATGCTCAAATTATTTTAGATTCTTTTTATTTTTCTCAAGTATTACACATATATTATGCATAATATGAGTAATAGCATGTTTGTTGGAGATAGCGATTTGCTTCTTTTTTTTTTTTTTGTTATCAACCTGAAACAGTGTGCCGCAGAGACGAGCCAGTATTGGGAAATTATGGTTGCCCCGCAAAACGACATGTACGCTTGGAAGTACGCTCCAATTTGTGCCTGATGAACGCATGAAAGTAAGAGAGGGAAAAAATTGGTATAAAAAATTTCTCAAAGTTAAAGACATAGATGCACACAAAATGTAAACTCTTACCTGATAGGGTACCGTCTCGATGTCAGCGAACATGCCTCCCTCCATGCCATCTGCAGCATGAGACAAAAATTCATGTTATACTACCGCCTGTGTGTGTTTATTTATAGCGCGCGTGTAAAATTGATCGCGATTTCGAAACGATCGCACACTGAAAAAATACCAACGCCCGATGAATGCATCGCTACACCGCAAATAATGTTTATTATATACATACATACGACGCGTGGAAAAGAGAAAGAAAAAAAAACAACAACAAAAAAGAGACAAGTGCACACTCACGCGCAGACTCGCTGATAAGAAGCGGCACCAGCAGCAGCAACAGCACAACGGCCAACCGTACTATCATTTCGAGAGCAGTCGCGATACAAGACTGAAATCTGCCTCTTAAAAAACTGATTTTCCTCTCTGAATCTCCGCGTCATGTATCGTTGGCGCATACTATATGTTTCGTCGTATAAATCGAACTGCTGCCGTCGCGGACCGGGAATGCCGAAAACAATTACGAAAGAACCGCTGATTATACGTCGGCCTGCGCACATGTATACTGTGCGTATTATGCGCACGGTCGACGAATATTTCTTGAATTTCGCGCGCTTTGCCTCGAAACTCGTTCGCATTCGGTATACAGTTTATAATAATAACCGAAACGACAGAGTCGAGCACGTCGCATTCATAATAACGCGCAAAATCTCGCCCGAAAAAGCTCGACCAACGTACGCGCGCTCGATGACGGAATTTCCTCTCGTTCTCTCGCAGCGGTGGTGGTATCAAAACTTCCTCCTCTGCAACTCTTTACTCTGGTGTACGAGCACACACACACGACACATAGGCAGCAGAAAACGATAACAATGGCATGTTTAATCACGTAGTCGCGTGTACGCGCTCGCAGGCAGTGCGCGCGTTGATTCAAATTTAACGCTCGAATCTCTGCAGTGTGGCTCTTTCCTCTCTCTCTTTTTTTTTTTAACTCTGCTATCATAAAAAAAAGACAATCAACAGTTTTTATCGAGCCATTTCATCGCGATCGCGCGCGTATGCGGGTGCCTGTCATTTTTTAGTCGCGGGAGAGTGTACCATATCGATACATATAGAACAGAAGCTGTGCCGCACAGTATTGTGTCGCGGTAATTGCAGCGTAGCGTAAAAAAATCAATTATTATTCGATCGTTTTAACTACAAAAAAAAAGAAGGGGAGAGCTTGCGGTCGTCCCCACGTAGATGCCTATAATTTTTTTTTCATTGCCAAAGTGTTTACTTTTCATCGTTCGAGTATAAAGCTCTCTGTGCCGTGCTCATCCTAATAATAATAGCAATAAAAAACAGTGCTCCATAAAAAAAAATCAAGCCACTTCTTGGGGCTAGTGTGTGTACTTTAAATTACATTGTATAATATATCCAACCAGGTGGCCGAGACCAAGAAGGCCGTTAAATTTTTGGAAGGTATGCTGAAGACCGACGCGAAAGTCAAGTCCGCGGATTGGGAGAAGGAAGCTCTAGCCGTCGCTGAAATTGCCGAACGCTCGGACGAACGCAGCCAGAAGCTCAAACAGTTCTTTGACGTTAGTTATTATTGCGTTTTATATACTGCGAAAAAACTCTTCTCCAAAAGACGACTATTTGTGTTATTTTTGTAAATGTCTTTTTTAAAACGATGCTTTGACTTATACAACTATCTTTACTTAGCCACTTGCAGATTTACAGATAAAGGTACTCGCCATCTAGTGTTAGAGGCTGGTATTAATTATCATTGAATTTTCGGTAAATTAAAAAAAATATATAACTCTTTATTGAAACATTAATCAATGAAAATGAATAAATTTACTACAAAATACAGAAGTATTTAGTACAGAGTACAGAGTTCAGAATAAAATCCTTTTAGTATATTTTTGCATTAGAAATAATGTACATGATTAATCGCTCTTGAATTTTTTGTACGAAAAAAAAACAGTACTTATACATTAATTTTGAACAAAAATTTTATGGAAAAGTATTTTGGATAAAATTGAGTATCGGTTATTTTATGTTTAATGTCTAATTTTACATTACATCTACATTAAGTATACGGATTTTTTTAACAACTTATGTGATCGATCTTTTTTTCTCTTTTTTACTTTTACTCCCCCAATACATATTTATGACATGAGTTGGCAACGTCATACACTCAACTCGATCGTACTATTTATCTACTTGCTTTTTATCGCTCCTGGCCAAACGATAATTCATGACTTAACCATTGTGTACTTTTAGTTTAATAACACAAAAGTACTTCGGACTCTATTTCTCTATCTCTCTCTTTTGCTTTTTCTCTTTCGATCTCTCTCTATCTTACATTCTGCAATGAAATTTTAATGTTCAAAGTTTTTTCCCTCTCCCGAGACCAGAGTCGTCGAGGAAAGAAAACGAAGAAAGATACGCGCGCCCACGCAGTTGAGAGAAAGAGATCAGTAAAAGATCAACTTAGAACTGAGTAGTCTCGAGTTTTACGATTGACGATTGAAAACTTCTTTAAAGTGATAAATGAAAAAGTCTTTGAGCTTTGTTATATAGTCGCGCTGTAACAGCAGCAGCGTCGTGGTACCCTGGTCCACGCAGGACTCGCTGCTTCTGGTCATTCTAACTTGCTCTTTCACTGTTTTTCTTCTCTTCCAAGTGCAGCGCGACAGTATATCATCTTCCTTTTTTGTTTCTATGCTATTTTTCTTGCTCGCAGCTCCTACTGGTTGATCTAGCCGGCTAGAAATACGATAAAAAACGATTTTGAACATAGCGTATAGCGCAGCAGGGGCAGACACTCCTCACACGCGCTTGTAGTGCACGCGCCAACTAATATCGATAATAAAATATGTTGTCGTTTCGATGCGCGAACGTCTATAAACACATTTTAACGCGTTTAATCAAGAATGTATTCTTGGGTAAAAGTTGAACGAGGAGCAGCAGGCGAACTTTTGAGATTTAAAGCTTTCCTCCAGTGCAAAGTTAAACCGAAAACGTAATACACGTACAATAAAGCTTAAACTTCGTTCTCTTTCTCTCTCTATTTCAAGTACAGCTTTACACACCCTCGCGCGAATGTATATAGATAAAAGTACACGGGTCGGTGTGTGTGCATGTGTATACAGCCGAACCGAAAAAGGGAGCAACAAAGTCAAGATCCGCGCTGCGCTAAAGAGAATTGGCGAGAGAGTTAATTTTCCTCCCAAATCGGATCGGTCCCTGCCGTGCTGCGCCGCGCGGCGAGCTTCATCCTGCGAAAGGCTTGCGGAGGAAGTTCGAGTCTTTGCCGCTGTTTTGCTACTTCATCCGGGCCGCGCGCATACTTTGAACCTATGAGAAAACAAAGATTCACAAAGTCAGCTTTTCTTTTGCTTATTTTTCTCTTTCTCCCTTCCCGAAGCTCTTTTCCGCTTTAACTGGCCCGACTGCTACTGCTGCTGCTGCAGCTCATGTTTTTTCCAACCCATTCCCATTGACTCCGAGAGAGAGCTTGGCGATTTCTTTTTTTCTTTCGATCGTTCCTCAGTTAATTATTTCACAATAGTCCACGTTGCTCTTAGGGTCCTCGAGGAACTAGTTGCGAAATTACCCTCGAAATAATATTCGTCGGACTAGCTAAAATAAGCAGTAGGTCCTCTTTACTCCGAGGCATATAATTAGCTGGGGGAAAATTTACACAATGCGGTAGACCAAGGCATAAACTGCGCAAGTAGCGACAAAGGCCACGACGAATGAGTCAGCAGGAGAGAAACAGAGTGAGAGAGAGGTACAGAGAGAGAGAATCGTCGGCAACACTGCACAGGCACACATAATATACAAAGCGAAGGCCGTTTTGTTTCCTTTGAAACTCAATGTGTTCTGTATGTATACGCACTCGTGTATAGGCATGTCCAGAGGTAGTGAGCAGCGGCGTTGAAAACAACGACCGCGACCGTCAACTCGACAGGGTGGCTTTGAAGTCGGCGCTGCAAGCTCTCGGCCGATTGCTATCTGCTTGTTCCGCGAGCGGCGGTGTGGCCGCTTGTCGAGACGTTTCTGCCATGGTGAAATTCGACGACGACGACGACGATTGCGACGATGACGGCAGCGACGAGTGCGACGACGAGGTTGTCGCCGCTAATGTTAGTAGCTGTTGCAGCAAAATTCAGCCACCGCGCAGCTGTCGCTTCGCCGACTAGAGCACAAGGGACGATCGGAGAACGAAGAAAGACAAAAAAATTTTCGATGCTCCCTCGAGTTGTAGCGAGCTTGCAATTTCCGCCCGAACGTCTGTTAGACGCGACAATATCTTTATCTCTCTCTTGTATATTGTTTTTGTATTAAATCCTGATAAATCTGCAATATACGAAAAAACCTTGTCGATTGTCATTTTTACTGTCGTCGCGAAGATATTACGCGCGGCTCTCGTTGCTACAAAAGTAGTGCGCTGCCTTTTTTTTTTTGTTTTCAAAACGCGATTGTATACTGCACGTGTGTTGTATTAAGTCGGCAACGAGTTCGTGCGAAGCAGCTAGAAAAATCCAAGGGTGGTATAATTTTTCCTCTTTACTTTCTCTCTCCTCCGACTCTGGCGTATGTATAGCTAACAGGTTTCTCCGCCTGTCTCTCTTTCTCTCTCCTCAGCCGACCCAAAGCGCACACGAGAGAGAGAGAGAGAGAGAGTAAAAAGAAAAGAGAGCCAAGAGTGCAAAAAAAGTAGTACGATATGCTGTTGGCGCTACTGCACTGGCTCATGGCTGGAAGCTACCCCTTCCCACTCTCGCTACTGCACGCACTGCTGCTTCCTCGGACTTATACGAGCGCGCCCGCGAGTAGCGAGCGTGGAGGAGAGCTCTAAGAGCCGACGCCCTGAATTTTTAAGGGCCTCTCTCTCTCTCTTTCTCGCTCGCTACTCGCGAGTGCTTTTCCACGAAAGCTCCTATATATGCGAGAGAGTGAAATTGAAAAGTAGAAAGTGCAGCGAGCACCCGAGACTGGCGCGCGTCCTGCTTGAATAAAAATCGACCTGCTGCTGCTGCTGCTGCTATATCGCCGCTGATGCCACACCACCATCACGGTTGATGCTTATGCTTGGTTGAAGCAGCGAAGTAAAGAGCGAGAAGCTTTTTTCCCTACCGAGCTTCAGACAAACCAGCTTACACTTCACTTTTTTCGACTCGATATATATTTTATTGGCTGTCGCCTCGTTCTTTCACTGATGTATATAATATCGGCCTCTTCCATTATTCAATGATGGATTCATTTATTTTTTTTAAAGTGAAACTCTTTTGAGTTAATCGTAAAGGGATTACTTAAGATGAAGTATCATTAAATGAATTTATTAAATCATTGAAATTGAATAAAATTAACAAACTGATTGAAGAAAATTAAAATTTTACCACCAAAACAAATGCTATAAAAAAAAACACAATTCGCTCAATGAATTAATAATTTTAAAATTTCAATTCTTTCTTGATCGGTCAATGATCTTATTAACTAAATGTACAGTTCGAGCTTTAATGACGAAATGATGTTTACAAGTAAGGCGTCGTAAAACCTATCTGAAATTTCGCTCGTTGTAAATACTCGTTGTACTGCGAGTTCAGTAGAAATTCTACCGCTAGGTGTCACTTTCCAATCCACAAATGAAAACCAAATCACCAGAAGTTAAATTTCATCGATTTCAAAAAGTCTTTTGAGTCTTCTTGAACGTAAGGTTTTTTCAGTTTCAATTAACCGCAAGCTTTGCGATAATCTAAGGCCTCTATTTTTTACTCGCTTACAGCATTTTCACGTAGATGACACAACTCTCTTTGTTTGTAATTAGACTTGATCGATGGCTTCTTTTACTTCTTTCATCACAGTGAGACGACAGAGAAAATATCTTTATAGTAAATGAGAAGAAAAGAAAAAATAAGATAAAAAACCAAACTGTAGAATAAAAGGAGAGAGAGAGAGAGAGAGAGAGAGAGAGAGAGAGATGGTGAGAGAAAAGTCGATCGGCTGTCTAGCTCCATGAAGCGTCTTGAATTTCGTAGTAGCTTCGACAAAAGGTATTTTCGCTCGTTGTGCATGTATAGGATAAAATGCCGTTCGTTACTATTCTCCATTGCTATCGTCGATCAATCGTGAATCGTCGTTGTCGTCGTCGTCGTCGTCGTCGTCGCCGTCGTCGTCCTTTCGGATGAAACAACTTGAGTCCGTAATTTCCACTTGCCTGACTTCTTGATATACCTACTCGTCGTCGTTGTCGTGTTGTACTATGTCGACGCGCGCAAACGTCCTTTTCTTCCTTTTTTTTTATTTATATACGTGTTTCTGTTGGCTATTTTCGCGTGCTGCGCTTAACGAAAAAAACAACTATTTTTTTTTCTTTTCTCGCCTTGCTACCGCTACTGGTGCAATTGCGTTAAATTCAATTTGCATGAAGAGATTAACAATTTCGTGGCAACTTTTCAAAAGTCGAATTTTCGAGTAGTTGACTTTCATCATATTTTCATTCGGTGTACACAGGAGCGCGTATAGAGTACGTGGGTATGCGTTGGTGTCTGTGTGTGTGTGTGTGTACCAGTGTCGGTTATACGCGAATGTGACTTTTCACTTGCAACATTCTCTCATACATAATATAAGCTTTGGAGCTTGCTATGTGCATGCACGAGTCCGTAAACGTGCGGGTGAGAGTGGGTGTGTGTGTGCGCGCTAGTGCTACCGCTGCTGTGACTCGACGTTCGTCTCCACGCTCTTTTTCATCCTGCACACACACCTTTTTATGGCAGTCGATTTAAGCCCACCATTACGCTTTGTCACGTGGTTTTTCACTTCTTTCCTATTATTTTTTCACAACGTCTCTTTTTTCTCTTTTCTGAACTTTTAACCTATTCTCCGTAGCAGCGGCGCAAGCAAGCAAGCTCCTCCCGACCTCTTTCGAAATCTCTGACGGATGGAAAAATTTCGCATTTTTCGCCTCTTTCTCGCGCGTTTTTTCGGTGTATGCTTGTGCGTATGTGTGTGTGTTACCCCGCAGATATCTCTGTGTAGTGTATGCTTCCTCTATTATTTTTTTTCCTTCTTTCCGTGTAACTCCAACCCCGAGCATTTCCTTTCGTCTCATTTGAACAAAAAAAGGGAACGAATATTCGAGCTATTTGCCACATCATAACTCTGATGGTTATTTCGCTCGCTTCCTATTTTCTCTTTCATTCTCTCTTATTTTCCTCTGCAAAAGGCACCGCACGCTCTCTGTATGTGTGTTCTCTTTTCGAATCGGAAAACGTATATATAGAGAGTGGTAGATGCAGCTGCCTCTATGCGTGCAGCCAGCAACGACGGAGAACGAAGAATCGTTTCAAGTTTTCCCGAAAACACTTTTGAGCTATATACATTATATGCGCAGGAGCGCGCATTTCGATAAATGCCATCCTCGTCGTCGCCACCGCCGCTGCCTCCGCCGCTGTTAGCTGTGTACAATGGCCTTCGCATATAGCTCGACTATATACTATGCTCGAGAGTCGACCCTCTACAAGCGTTTCAGAATTTCAGAACTGTTCTCGCCTTAAACGATTCAATAGTTCGGGTTGCGCGTCTGCATGCTGCTATATACATAATACACACACACAGCTTTCTCTCTCTCTCTCTCTCTCGAACTTCGAGCCGATGTTCTTGAAGGCTGCGTTAGTTGATGGGAAAACTTAATTGTATGCGGACACAGAAGGAGGAGAGGCACAGAGAGTAGGACTAGTATGGAGAACATAGAAAACAAAACTACGGCCAATTGTCTCAACTGTCCAAGTGCTGACGCAGTCTCACACAGCTCGAGCAGTTGCATGCGGGCGGGCAGGCTGCAGCACATTGTTGCATTGTGTGTGCATGCGACGACGACGACGACGACGACGACGACGACGACCAACACCGCGAGTTCGTGCGCAGGATAATAAAACACTAAATGGGGAAAAAATATGAATCGTATGTATATGGGCTAAGCCGTAGTTAGCGTGATGGTCAAAAAAATTTTTTCTCTCTTGAATTATGCACATTTGAAGACTACATTGAAAAGTAAAAACCCTATTTGTCATCCAAAATCATATGAAGATCCATGACGGATGGATCTATAGGGATGAAATTTTCAGGATTTTCATTTTTCAATGAACTCCTTAAAAGTATATACTTAGGTTTAGTTTCATTTTTTGACCCCTCACGCTTGACATGGCTTTGCCCATATATAAAACGGCAATGCGATCAAATGGAAGAGAAAACCATGGAAAAGAGGGATATCTACGTGGAAAGAAGTAAAAAAAATTTCTGGTATTGGCTTGCGGAGTAATTGGCTTTGGTGGAGTGTGTACAGGGCTCTACGATCACGCAGACTGCGGGAGAGGAAAAGGCGGGTGGGTGAATAAAAGGGGTTAACCGCCTCTATTCGTCCCTCATTTCTCTAGTTTTCTTGTTTTCTCTCGCCTCCGTTCTCGATTCTCTTCATTCCTGTGCAAGTATAGTAGCCAATCGTCCCACCTCCGGCTGTCGGGGATGTACGTATAGATTCTCATGCACACCCACGCACAGACACACACAAGCCATCTGCTTTTCTCTTATACCCTCGCTTCCATACTCTTGGCCTAAGCTCAATCTCTCTCTCTCTCTCTCTCTCCTGCGTGCTCCGCACATTCCTGAGAGTCCTTACCCAAGCCTTTATAACCCCCTTTAGCAGCTGCCACACAGTCTCGCTCGCTCTCTCTCTCTCTCTCTCTCTCTCTCTCTCTCTCTCTCTCTCTCTGTGAGTAAACGGGTATGTGTGGGTGTGTGTCAGCGCGAGCAGGGGGAGAAAAGGATAGAATTGGTACAGCGGAATAACCCGTGCGCAAATTAAAGTGACCAGCGCCCGAATGCAATTTAATCGCTCCGACGGTTCGAATACGGCGCGCGCGACGACTCACAGGGGGAGGCGGGCTCGGAACAGAGAGACAAAGTGTGAGAGAAAGAGAGAGAGAGAGAAACAGAAAGCTGAGACGTTAATTATTGAAGGGAATACGGCGTACTTCTGCTGCTGCTGCTGCTGCTGCCAAGTCCGATATAGAAAGCTACTGCTGCTGCTGCTGCTGCTGCTGCTGGCTGCCGACGACGGCGGCGGTGGCGGCTAAGGTACGGAGGACTATATAGCCTCGCTTTGCGATTCTCCGCCGCGTGCCATAAGGTGCTGCTCGCTGACTTTTGAGAATCTACGAGACGAATAGACGTTAATCAAATTAAGTAATTAACGCTCGGATTTGTAAATGAAGCTCGAAAGCGAGATCGCGCCGCTACTGCCGCTGATGCCGATGCCCCGAGTGCGTTTCTCCGAGTGCCTGGAGGGATTTAACCTTCCGTACGTAGCGCTATCACGAATACTATACATATATAGATACGTTCAACCTCGACAGCTATTATATATATAAAATATACAGAAACGCAGACAAGACGCTACTCACGTAGCTATATTATACTACTCCTCTCCGGGAGCTCCCCCCAAGAGAGAACGGGAAAAACAACCTATCGGTAATTGCTGCCTCGAATCGCGACGAGCGTCTTTCACTCATTCTCTCCCTCTATCTCTCGCTCTTTCTTTCTCTATATATCCTTGCAGCGTGGATGATGGAATTATGCTTAAAAGCCTTCTGCCGTACTCCTACCGATCGCATTGCTTGTACTACTACTCCGCCTTATAGATACTACGCGACCATAGTATATACCCGGCGAAAGGTTGACTTAAATTTTTAAGTGGCATCCCAGCTACTTATTGACTCTGAGATATTGAAATTTCCTTCGGTTCGCGTATTTCTCATCCCGCCCTCCTCTCTCTCTCTCTCTCTCTCCTTTTTTCTGCCTTTTCCATTAATACTCTGTAAGTTCTCATTAAGCTGATAGGTGACATCGACGAAACGATAATGGAAAATCAAATTAAAACTTATCGCGTGTACGCTATACGTATATGTATAGCTGCTGTACGCGAGTAAAAGGATCGCTGGTGCGATTTATGATCCTCTGTTCGAGCGCGCGTTAAAGTATTGCGTAAGGATCAGAGTGCGCTGCGCCTGGACAGTTACATGCGTGAGCTATCGTCCGAGCTTCCTGACAGTTTTACCTGTGTAGTCGTAGATTATTATTAATGCTCCTGATCATATAATATTTACTCGTAAGAGCTGTGCCCCCTCTCCCCCTTGTAAAACTCGAGAAGAAAGTGAAGAGATCCTCTTCAAATGTATACACTCATTTTCGCTGACGTAATTTTCACGTTCTCGCAAGTACAAGATAATTAGTAATTTAATCAGTGTAAATGAAAAATACGAATCCGATTAACTCATTATGAATGAGCTTCTCGAGACTTTATATTAATCGTCTTCATCTCGTCATGCACCATCATCACAACTCTTAATGAAAAATTTTCTTCCTCAAGCAGCACATCACGAGCAATTCTGTTTATGAGTACTTTTATTTTTTAGTCCGTTCGTGCGTGCGAGACACAGTATATAGATAGAGAATCGAGAAACGAGGGCCTCCTCAAGTAAGCAGCGTATAGAAAAAAAAGAGTCGAGATCCCGGGAGTGGAGTGCATAAATAAAGTGAGCAATTAAGAAGGAAAGACCATGCATAATCCAAATGATCCAAACGAGCAGCAGCCCCAACTGGGGCCGCAGCCACCGCCACAGGAAGGTGAGCGGAACAACCGGGGTACAGGCCGCCCTCTGCCTGCCCTGCGCTCGATTCACAATCACCACAGCTCGTTCGTGCGGTTCGTAAATCGTAGCAGTTTTTCGGTCTCCATTTACTGGATTGATTATCAAGGAGAGCTCGTGCGCTACCGAACTCTCCCCAGTCGCGATCACATCGACATCAACACCTTCGTCACGCATCCCTGGATATTCGTCAACGAGCAAACCCAAGACAGGTCGGTACCAACTAGATCTATTTTTTTTAAAATTTTTTTCCTGCCGCGTGTAAAAATCGCAACAATAATAAACCAACGAATCATCCCAATCTCTCCCAGATTACTAGGTGCCGGCCAGCGGATATACTACCCGGAGGCCTGGTTCGTCAAGTACCAGGGCAGGGATCGCTCGGAGCTGCCGAACCGAATCAATCGCACCGTCGTCCCGATCACCATGCCGATGCTGTCGTTGCGCGGCTGGGCTCTGAGGACGATCAAGCTGCTGCTCGAGCGCGACGAGCACGCCTACTCGCTAGATCTGCCGAAGATACTGCAGGAGGAGCTGTACAATCAGGCGCCGCGTAAGCCCATGTTGGGGCCTCGAGACCCCATCAGACAGGCTCCGAGCAGACATGGTAGCAGCAGCAGCGGGAGCAGCAACGGCGGCAACGGTGGCGATCGCCAATGATGCACGCGCGAACGGGACAGGGCGGGGAATGCAATTGTTACGCGATATTATATATATATAGAACAATTTTTCAATGTTTTGATAAAACGATGAATTTCTGACAAAGCCGTTGATTATAGATTTATATACGTAATTTATAAACATCCGACCTTTTAGAAATCTTTACAATTGCTAGAAGGCGGAATTTAGCTCCATGTAAACCTTTGTGCTATACAATAAGTATAATCGACTATTAACGTATTTGATTTTTCTATTTGCCAAAGTGAAATCAACTATAACGAGCTAACCCGGAGATTCTGATGAAACCGCGTTTATTTTTGTAAATAACTGAATTTATTAACACGTTCGTTTGATGTGCTCGCAATACGATGTAAGTTATTTTTAAGGGCATTACTATACATAATGACGCAAACATGTTGCTGGATATTGATTTACCCATTTGTATGTATTAATTATTTGCCAGTAATAATTAAATTATTTAAAAAAAGAAATATTTCCTTAGTCTTTTATTTTGTGTACGAGTCTCAAATGAAGCAAAAAATTTGCAAGAACGATCCTCGTGGCTAGGGGGAGAAAAAAACTTTTACCCCGGTATGATAATTACATCAAGAATTAAGTCGCAATAACAAGCTAGTCGCTTGTCCAAGTGGCGTTTAAGTAGCTGGCCATCCTCGTAGTTGAAAAAAGGGTGAAAAAGGTAAAAAAAAGAGAAGAGAGAAAGGAAACACAAAGAAAGTTTAGGGATCGGCACACAGGGAAACAAAGTGGATAACCTTCCGACAATCCTGGGGTCGGAGGAGGAGTAGGAGGAACGAGAGAGCGAGAGGAAAGGGACAGCGAAGAAAAAAAAATAAAAGAAACTCCTGCTGTATCCCCCTGACAACAAGTTTGCCACCCTCTCTCCACTGTAGCCGCAGCAGCAGCAGCGTCAAGCAGGCAGTACTAGGACGGCGGCAGCTTCGAGTCTCTCTCTCTCTCTCTCACACACAGTACTACACACAGTGGAAAAAAAGAAAGGCAACTCTCGGCTAAAGTGTACAAAACAAAAGTCGCTCGCGTGCTTTGACTGCCCAAAGCTTCCCTCTTTCTTTTAGCGGTGCCAACTTTGGCGGCGTGCAGCAACGGCAGCAGCAGCAGCAGCAGCAGCAGCAGCATGAGCGGCACTCTTGCTATATACATACTGCAACACAGTACACGCGGACGCGCGGCGCGATCTCTCTCTCTCTCCCTTATCGAGTTTTCTAGACTCTCGAGATTGCTGCGTGTGTTGGTATACGTGTATGTGTGTGTGTGTGTGTATATAGAGGAATACCCGTACCGCAGGAAAATACGCGCGCGCGCGCGGCCTCGATTTCGCGACTTGGCGTATACGGGACTGTCGAAGTGTGCACGCGCGCGAACGATTCGACCACCCGCAGCAGCTTCGAAAGCTTTTCCGTGCACTTCGGCTTCTGCACATGTAGGGCGAATTTCACTTCTCTCTCTCTTTCTAGTTCGTGTTCTCGAGTGCTTTTTCTCTCTCTCTTTTTTTATTTTTCTTTCCTCGTTGCCGATCGTGCACCGTGGTAGTGGCATACGCGGATCGACGTCGCGCGCGCTACCTACGTATACACTGAGCATACTTATAAGTTGATTTTCCTAGTTTCCTGTTTACGTCTTGCGACGCTGTGAGCGCGGAAGGAAGAGAGAAAGTCCTCTCGAGCTTCGGGATCCCCCCGCGACCCCGCGTCAAAGCCGATTACGAGGGTGAATTTTCGGCCTCCACGCGCATTGTTCACGCTGCAAGCGCTCCCATTATAATAGGCAAGCGTGTCGCGGAACCATTGGGAATGCATCGAGAGCGACTGGCATATATGCCTACAACTAGGCGTGTGACACACCCCCACGACAGCTACGCGGCGCGGCCATATAACTGTAGTAGTACCATCGCACACACACACAATGGGACAAGAGATTCGCGACGCGCAAAGTTCCACGAGAGGCGAGAGACGTATACTGCAGAAATAGCCGGTCGCTGCTGCGCTATCTTTGAATTATTATCTCTCGCGCGCCGCTTCGCGCGGGCCCAGGGTGCCATTTATCGCTGCTGCTGCTGTTACTGGTCGTCGAAACATACACTGTGCCGAGTGAAGCGCGCGCGGCTCGAAACACGCTAACCGAGTGAATCGCCGATATAATACGCAGCCCGCGCGCGCGCGATATCGACGACATTTTCCATTCTGCATCCATCGCGCGAGAGACAGCGGCAGCAGCGGTGATGGTACGTAGCGTAGTAGTAGTGGTAGTGAACGCGCCACTGACTCGATCGTATTGTACACGTCCTCGCGCTGCATATAATAGCCTATACACAGGATCGCTGTATAACGTACTTGTCAAATATTTCATTCTGAATTATGATACTTTTGTATATTTTTTTTACGACCACAAAGCTATCTCGGCGCCGATTTATGAACAATCGTTGATTCTATCACCTCGCGTTATAATAACTTTTTCATCGAACCAAAGAGATCCTATCCCCTTTGTCTTTCATTGTTGCTAGCTCGTAATGATTATCAGCTCGAATGCTCGATGAAAAAAGGTGGCTTCATACACACTGCATGTGCACAAGCTTGCCCGAGAAGCCCGTAATTTCACATTTGATCGTGAATAGAAAATTGTCTACTGTATCACGCGTTGTGAAAGTACGAAGAAAAAAAATTTAGCCAGTCTCGGGCGCGATTGCGCAGGTCGGCGCGCGCGCGTGCAAAGCTCATCAAGGACTAATTACCAAAAAAGTCTCTGCGCTCGCGTCGTCGACGACGAGAAGAAGCAAAAAGTTGCGAGCAAGTGAGAGAGAGAGAGAGAGAAGCTCTTAATATATAGCTCGTGGAGCTTCTTCTTCTTCTACTACCATCGTCGCTTCAGTGCGCGAGAACTAATCTCGACATCTACTTTTCTCTCTCTCAGTCATTTCTAGCTTGGTGCAGTTGCGGCGGCGAGCTCACATAGAGAGAGAGAGAGAGGAGCTAGGCTATATAGCTGCTATGTCAGCCAAAAGACACGCGACTATACGCGCGCGCGCCGCAAGTTTCGCTTACAAGGGAACATCGTCAAAAAGTTTTCTCTTACCTCGAGAAACGTAGTTGCGGCTGAAGCTGCTGCTGCTACCGCCGCTACTATAGCGTCGCCTGGTACGTGCGTATAGTCCTTGTAAATCTTGCCTTGATACCTTAAGTAGAATTAGGAAGTTATCAAGTGGCTGTAACAAGAGTGAGAGAGAAAGAGAGAAGCCCGCAGATATAATGTACTGCCGCGCGCGGTGCCTTCCTTCCACCCGACGCGCGCCTCCGCGCATTATTAAATCGAGAGAAAATAAAACAATCGCTCTTTCGCTTCGTGGAAAAGATACGCGCGTGGTACCCCCGCCCGCCAAAATGTATTTACGAAGCTCTCGCGGGCCAAGAGAGAAAGAGATATCGTCGTTCGAGGCGCGCGCGCGCCGTGTAGTGTAAGAGCGAAACATTGAGAATTAATAATGGTCGTTACGTGTTGCACCGGTTGCGCGAGATAAGGCGTGCACGCCTCTGCTTTTCGCTGCAGCGCGCACAGAATTTTTCACGCCTTCGACCGAGTACAGTCGAGCTTTTATCGCTCGCAAGCTCGGAGTAAAGGACAAAAGCGCGAAAATGTTACAACTCGTAAAACTCTTACGCGTTGTTATGGTTTTTCTTTTTCCTTTTTCGGCGATGATTTTGTTATTTACTTTTTATTCTTCATTGCGGGCGTTTTTTCCGAGTTCCGAATTTCCGAGATCGCAATCGTTGGAAAAATCTTCGATTCAAACCTTCTCTCTTAAATGGCATTTTTTTATAAAACATTTTCAGAGGGTTCTTTAATAAATTTCGAGCGGTGAGCAAAAATAAAGAAAACTTTTCTATTTTCTCCGCGTGAAAAGCGATCAATTTTTTTTCGTACCAACTTACTACAGCGCCGTGCCCTCTCGCATAACCGGTGAAGTTGCGCGCGCGGAATTCTATATCGTGTAATATAAAATTTTCGCGAAATTTGACTCTCTCTTCCCTTTTTTTTTTAATTAGAAACTGCAGCGAGCAATTTCTTGGCCGCGAAGCGCCTTAAGTGAGACGCGCGTCCGGGAGACACGCGAAGACCTGTTTTGCGACGAAAAGTTCATCCGGCAAATTAATGGCTCCCTTGTTAAAACGACTAGCCGGGCTAGTGCGCGCGTGCGTGTTTGGATCGTGCGGGAAAACTTTCTGGACTTCTTTTGTGCCAGTGTGCGCGCGCGCGATAATTGAATGAGATTCGGTTGGGGTACTGCTACGCTGCGAGAACGAAAAAAAAAGAAGTGAAGCTAACCGAGCTCGAAAATAGCCGCTTTCGTAATATATACTTTTCTCTCTCTCTCTCTCTCTCTCTCTCTTTCTCTATCTCGTGGTTGAGAGAGAGAGGCTACATGCAACTACTTGAAAAAAGTTGTTGAACACAGCTTGCGCCTACCGCCTACGTATGCTACGCGTTGAAAAATATTTAAGAAAATATGCAGGAGACAATTTTTCGTCGGGCAGCTTTGCGGTGCTGTAACCCCGAGCAGCGGCAGTAGTAATAATAGTACGTTTTTGTCGACTAGGTGATAATTGCAAAAGTTTTATCGGTCCGACTCGACTCGAGGGAGAGCTCGCTCGTTGCCCGAGTATACACACATAAGCCGCTGAGATTTACGCGGGATTTTAAGCCTCGAGTCCATCTCCAGCTCGATAATGCGGCCGCTATAGTTATAGAATATACCGGGACCTTCAAATCCAACTTGTGCAAAGTATTTGATAATCCGAAAAGTGCGTGTGTACACGGCTCGCCCGTCTACACGCCGCGAGTTCGTTCATTTTTCGGTGGAAAAATTTCCAAATGCGTTTAAAAGTGCGCACTAGACGTGCGAGTGAATACGGCGCATCGCATACATACTTTTAGAGATGAAACATAGGGGCATGGGGTAGAGGGATGCAAACGTACGTACTCGCGACTTTAGAAATAGACGTACATTATTATACGATACGTATGTATACGCGTAAGTGTTTGTACATGCATGTGTCGGCGCGGGCTATTGTAGTTGGCAAACTATACTTCTAACTTTCTCGACCGTAAACTCTCCTATGTACACATACGCATGACGCACACGTGAATGGGCATCAGCACACACATTTGTATAAAGTATATCCCAGCCGGGGCTGCTGCTGCTTTAGCAAAAGTTAGCGTTTGCTGTTGAAGCAAATATATATTCAAAAAGTTGCCGCGCGGATATATTATTGGTCAGTGCGCGCGGGCGCATATTACGGATCACTCGGCGCTTGTAGTTACACGCCGTGTATTATCCCTATGCTGCACACGTTGGAAAACGCTTACTCGGAGGATATTTAATATAATTGCTTGTTCACATTGTTTGTCTAGCGTCGAGCATTCTATGTAACCATCCTTTTTGATGTGTTTTATCCGTGGATTTAGTACTTTCAAAATTCGAGATTATCTTTTAGTTCGATGTATAAGTGCGACATCGTCGTAATTGATAATGATTTTTAGACAATTGTCGCAAACACTTCCATTCAACATTTTTTTCATTTATTTACTTTTCAACGTGTTTCACGCTTTCTTCGAAAAAACAAATACTCGATTCGCACACTGCACACGTGGGTTTTGCGCAATGTTTAGTTCGGTCAATTCGTGTCGAGTACGCTCTTAATTATCAAGCAACGCAAGCGTACGACACTATATTATGCATTGCGTATACGAGCAATTGTATGAAAATCCGTAAAACTTGAAATTTTTCGAAATTTTTCTCTGACTATCTTATTGGTTTGAAAATCGAATACCGAAAAAATATCCACTGGGGGTACAAAAAAACGATATTTTTCATGGAATACTTTAAAGTGAATGTTGAATTATTAATGCACAATTTCAGTTATTAAAACAAAAATGTGTCTAAAATCGTTCAAAAAATTTTAATGAGTACTTTCAAAATATTTCTTGTCATTTTAAGAATTTGGGGATTGCACCAAAATTTGAATAACCCAAAATGAAAAAATTACGTTAATATATTTTCAAATGTTTTAGAAATCTGTCAATTTCAATGTTAAATGACTAGCCATGCGGTACATGGGTATTGCATTATCTATTTGCAGCATGCAAAACTTATAACGAAAGAGCCTCTGTACAACAGTAAAACTAGCGAAGAGCATAGAACTGGACTTATTCTGTTGTTTACGTCACACGATCTCCGCGTTAGCCCGCATAGCAGCACGCAGTGTTTTGGTGTGCATGCCATAACGCTACACAACAAGGAGGACGCCGCGGAGCTGGTCGTACATAACCTTCGCATAGATACAGTTTTTCTAAACAAAGCGAGCACTACGCTGCGTTCTTCGCCAGTCTTTCGGAGTAGTTGGCTTGATTTGTGTAATCATCGCAGAAAGATTAATTTTTAACGAAATTCCAAGTGATGGATTCCAGTGATATACTTAATTGTGTTCTTTCAAGAGTTAAGAAAGAACCTTGCGATTTGTCGCTTATCGAAAATGATTCTGAAATGATTGATGAAAAACCCGATCAGAAGAACTTCCAACTTTTACCTTTTGGGCTAAAAAATTCAGTAAGTGTTTATAATTTACATTTAACTGATATATAATAAATTCTTTGAAAATATTAATACAGACATAATTTTTTGACAGACCAATAACCTTCGAAAGTGTGAAAAAAATAATGGAAGTGATCTAAATGAGGAAATAGAGATAATTGTTGAATGTGAAGACGTCAAGCTCGACATTAATATATTAGCAGTTGAGAAAATCAAAGAAGAGAGTTATAAAACTCATGACATAACTAAAATAGAAGCCAAGGGGGAAGTAAAACAAGAAATTATTGACGAAATTGCAAAACAATCGAATTTGAATATTGACTGTGTACTCGTCGAACACAATAAAACAAGAGCAGTGACAAAAAAGTTGAACAACGAACATAACCTCAGAACATGCTTCAATACAGTACCTAATGATACAACCCTCGTATGTGAAATATGCCGAAAGATATATTCAAATAAATCTAATCTAAATAGGCATATCAAATCATCACATCATTGTATTAGTCATTCATGCGATACATGTGGCAAGTCATTTCTCGAAAATTGAATCTCAAAAACCATATCAATATAATGCATAACGGTATTAGACATACTTGTGATATATGCGGCAAGCTATTTACACGGAAGGAATGTCTCCAAACTCACATCAATGCGGTGCATAAAGGTACCACACATGCATGTGATATTTGCGGTAAGATATTCACACATAGGTGTAGTCTCAAAGTCCACATAGATACAATACATAACGGTATCAAACACACGTGTGACGTGTGTGGAAAGAAGTTTGGACGAAAAAGTTATCTCGAGATCCACATTGATGTGGTGCACAATGGTGTCACTTATGCATGTGATATTTGCGGAAAAAAGTTCGGACAAAAAATTCATCTCATAAGACACATCGATTCGGTGCATTGTAATATGAAATATACATGTGATATATGCCAAAAGACATTCACACAGAAGGGCGATCTCAAAAGGCACATTAATGCGGTGCACAATGGTGTTACACATGCATGTGACAATTGCGGGAAAAAATTCAGAAGCAAGAGATATCTCAAAACCCACGTTGATTCGGTGCATAATGGTAGCAAACATACGTGCGATGTGTGTGGGAAGAAGTACGGCCTAAAAAGTAATCTCAAGACCCACGTCGATGAAGCGCACAATGGCATCACTTATGCATGTGATTTATGTGAAAAAATATATAAAAATCAATCTGGTCTCTATAAACATGTCAAATCGTCGCATAATAGTATCACCTATGCATGTGAGATTTGTGGAAAGACGTTTGGAGGAAAAATAAACCTTAAAGCCCACACTGATTTGATACATCGCTCAAGCACTATTAGATAAATTTTAACAATATTATCAACTCTTTCTACTTTATTTTTTTTCAATATGTAAAAACAACAACCATATTTGGAAAAAAAATCAATAAATTTTTTGAGGAAAATGAAACATATTTTTAATTTTAAAGCTAATTTGGTCGATGTCAATTTTATAATCCTAGTAACTTTCCATAGTACTTCATATACATTAGTATCTGCAAGCTTTGTTTCGTAATTTACTTAGGTTAATCACAATTGAATCGTTCAAAACTGTGTACGTTTTTTGCTCATAATTTTTCACAAGAAGATTTTTAATTATTTTCCCATTTTCCTGCAAATCCAATGAAAAATTGTCTACGTCTATTGTCAAGTGACAAAAACTTGAATCGCGAAAGCGCGGACACATTGCTCGTCGCGTGGATGAGGATATTACTACGAAACGAGCCTGAACTGCACGTGTCCATGTATTTTGCTCTCAGGACGATTAATACGTTATCAACCCAATGTATATGGGCTATTCCAAAACAGGTGTTGCAGGCTAAAAAATGAAGTTGAAACTAACCATGTACTCTTCAAGAACACAATGAAAAATGAAAATCCTGAACATCTCAGCCCTTT
>CACVKI010139866.1:4844-29714 GCA_902732785.1 Trichogramma evanescens | reverse complement strand
CAATATTGCAATATTTTGGATCATGAGTGAGATCCAACAACTTCTTAACAATGAAATGTAATGTTTTCAAGAACCAGGTGTCTAAAATTAGTAACTAAAATAGTTTGAAGATAGGAAATGAATATTTATTGCGCTTTATGTGCTTATTTTTATTATTTTAACGTTTATTTTTTATCTAAGGCTTCTAGGGCATATTCACACAACCTTACATAACAGGGCATGTTTTCTAACTGTCCTGAATCACCAGAAAAAGTTTGGTCCAAATCCATGACCCGAAGGCGAGAAGGTCTCCTTGTGAGTATAGTTTGAAAGAATGTGATAGTTTTCTTTTCATTTGTTTTTCGATGGGGCCTGTGCTCTGACTCTGAGCAAAGTGAACTTGACTCATTTTTACCAGATATTTGTTCAATAATTCAAGTTTATGATAGATAAAAATTATAAAAAATATGTATTGCATGAAGATGCAATTATTAATGAATATAGAAATTATATCTGGGACCAAAATGAAGAAAATGGATAACTCATGAATGTTCTTTGGAATATAACTCAGTATGAATAATACGATAAATGAAATATAAATTTTCATGCAGCTCCAGACTGCTTTTCTGATCGAATGTGAGGCTGTTTCACTGATCAAAAATGAGTAATCCTTTATTATCATAATTTGTTTCATTAACTGAAGAAATTCTTTGCTTTTCATCACAAAAATGATGAGGCTCAAAAGTGCAGTAGTGAGACACAAATAAAATCTGATTTTTATTAGCTTTAATTCGTACTTGATATTATAAAGTGAACGATCATAAGAGATATTATAAACGTAAATTGCCCTATATATGCCCCAGATGAGCAAAACACCGAAAAAAAATAAATTGTAGTACCGGTGTAATTTAGGAATACTGAATTTCCATCTGAACGTGGGATGAGTGGGCATTTCAATTTTTATCGGAACTAGACCAATCACTTTGCAGGTGTAAAACATTATATTGAAAGCTACGACGTCTTTCTTTTCTAACTCTCTGGCGATCATTTTTGTTACTGCACTTGCAATGTTGAGTGCTTAAATGCTCTACTTCTCCATTTGCCCGTTGTAATTATTCGTTCGATATAATCAATTAAAATATTATTTGTTTTAGTTTAGTTTATAATTACTCAGGAAAATGAAATAGAAAAGAAACCCTGTTAGCTTTCATAAAAATTAAGAAAATTGCGGTTTTTAATTTTTTTTTTTATTTCTGTACATAGTTGAAATATTCTAAAAATACTCTACTGAAAATAATTATTTGCAGAATGAACAATCGAAATGTGCGCAAATATAAATCGAGAGCATGCAATAAATTATAGCCAAATCTTCATTTTTTTCAAACAAATTTTCCTTGCATAAGAAGCTTTTCTCGACGTATATTGGCTTATACCCACGATTTCACCTACTCTCCGTCATTCGCACGGAGTTAACACGCGTACTCTCGCACCCGGGGTATTAATATTTTAGCTATTTTTTTTCCACCTCGCGCATACATCCACATTTTACGCTCGGCGCGCGACATTCTTCTCTATATTCTATTTTCAATCCGGTTGGCGCGAAATCTATCCTTTATATCTATCTTTACGCTATCCTCGCGCCCCATTGTTTATGGCTGTATATAGCACTACATAGCCGCGCGTCGTGGTCTTTCCGCAGCCGAACATTTTTCATGTTTTCGCAAGCTCCCCCGCCGAAGCTTTTCGTGTGTTTTTATATATAAGCAGCTGCGGAGCTACTCTTCTTCTGCTTTCTGCTGCTTCTACTGGTGCAGTCTAAGAGAGTTTAACGTTATACATAATATACGATTCTCGAGCCGTGTGCATGTGCCGTGCGGTGGCTTTGCTGATATAAACCCACCTCCCTTTCTTTTCTCACCGAGATTAATACCGTAGGCGAGGGTATAAATCTTTTCTCGGTTGAAAAAGAATTCACACAAAAAAAAATAATAATAAAATGCCTAAACGATCATCTTTTTAAATAATATGTAACTCTGTCTCTCTCTGTTTACAGGTGCGATCGGCGAATGCCCAGAAGTGAAGGCACCCCAGTGGGGCTCGGTGCGCGAGCGGGTGCGAGCCGACGGCTCTCTGGAGACGATTTACTCGTGCGAGCCGGGACGCAAGATCAAGGGCCACAAGGTGCTCACCTGCACCGAGAACGGCTGGAATCGACCCGTGCCCACCTGCGTACCAATCGGTAATAATTTTCAAAGCAAATATTTAATGTATCATTATTATTATTATGTATCGGCGTCGCGATGTTTGCTCGCTGCACAGCAAAATATATGCTCGAAGGGGGAAAGAATATATTGGTGATAAAAATAGGGTCAGTAGGGAAGCGGTGTGCAGCAGCAGCAGCGGTTAAATTGAAAGGCACTCGATGTATAAAAGTGTCCTTCGATGCGCAAACAACGCAACAACGCAACCCGCGGACCAGTCAAGCCGGTCAAGTCCTGTAAAAGCAATTTCGAGGCGCGACAAACAACAAAGGTCCTACTGCTAGTGCGACGCGTGCGTGACCCGCATTTTCCTTTTTTTTTCGTCCTCGTCGCCGTTGATTTGTTTTCCATCAAGGGGCGCGTACATTAAAATCTCACACTCTCTTGAGCGAGTATATATAGAGCCGCCACAAAAGGGTTTCATTTAAATCGATTTATACTGCGTAGATGAATGTACTCGAGAATCGCGCACGCACAATCGAACGGCACATGGGAGTGTAGTATCGAGGAGGAAACTATTTTTTAGCGTCTCTATTTGAAAATGTGTCGAGAAAAATCTCGTAAAGTCTAGTAGCGATCGACAATATATACACACATACAAACTCGTAGTTGTTTATTTTCGGGAGGAGTACATTTTATTTATTTCCGTGCACGTCGAGCGACGGCAAGCGGGGGCCCCCGGATATTTTCAATACGTTAAGTTAGCATATTTAATCTAGGCGCCATAAGGGTTTCCGTGGACTATTGATGTAGCCTGAATCCATCATAACATTATTTATGTATTTATGGCTGCTGATTACGAATATCGTAGGGGGAAATCGATCCGAGTGGAACGGAATAAGTTATTAACAATTTAATTGCTCTAACCGTAATAACTAAAAAACTATAATAGATATGAATAAATAAACAAATACTTTTTTGTTCCTTTAAAAAAAAAACGAAGAGATTGATGTATTTTAGTTGCAATTCCGTCCATTAGAACAAAAGTTATTACAAATTTTGTCCGAATAGTCAAAAAACTTAGTTTTGCTTGTACTTAATGGGTCATTCTCAACTTTGTATTGAACAAAAAGGGTTTGCAACCACTCATTTTGAAGGTATGAATGTGAGCTTCAAATAAAATATAAATCCATTTGATTTCATTTATTTATAACAAACGAGCGACGGAGCGACGTACCTCGCTCACTGACGATCGCTCAGTTTGTTGAAGTTTTGTTAGAATTTTTAAGAAAATAAGAAAAATAAAACAAGTTTTTACAAAATGCTATTTAAGCTAGAATTTTGGATTTATAAGGTATATACCAGGTCGTATGTAATGAAAATACAAGGTACATAATTCAAAATCGAAAAAAGTTGAATAAAATTCCAAAATGGAAATTCAACAGAAGAAAAGGACTCTGAAGTTTCACTTATGGTGCTAATTCATATACAATGCATTCTAGAGAATCTAACCACCAAAAGTGAAACTTCAGATTCCGTTTCTTCAGTTGAATATTCATTTTGGAATTTTTTTACGTTTGTTTTGACATGAAACTTCGGCATGTGCGTAAATAATCTTATTCAGCGATGCTTTCAAATTTTAGGTGAACACGAAACTTCATGTTTTTAGTTAACCAAAACTAAAGGATTCTGTCGGTGCTCCCAGTTTTAAAATTTTTTTTTCCAAAATGCATTATTGATGAGATGATAGCTAGATAGAATAGTCGATGAGAAGAAATTATGATCTTGTGATTATCAATGGAAAAATTAAGCCTCATTTTTTAAAATATATTCATTTATTTGATAAAGCAACATCGTACATAGAAACAATGATTGTAAACGTGATTATTGTCGCGAGCTTCGACCCGCAGCCGCCAGGCAAATGCTAAACAAATCCTTGTTCTTCAGCTTCTCAACGACAATTTCACAGCACTCGATCGGCAGTCGGTAATGTATCAGCTCCATAAAAGGATCCAGGGCCCAGTTGCGGAAAAATTTCGTAGATACCTTCTCACACAGGCGCACAGAACAAGCCTCCATAGACTCGTAGGCGATCTTATGAAATTCGTACGAGCTCACAAACTCGAAGTCGTCCATATACGTGGGATTTTTCGCCATCTTTTCGAATAGTGAATCGACCAAATCATCGACATCCTTACTCGTTGAAAAATTCGTACTTTCGTACAATCCGTACTTGTCGAAAAATCCCATGACCTTCAGAGCCACGTCTCGGCTCATTTCGTAGCCTCTTGCTTCGAGCAGTTCGACGATGGCCAGCAGACCAGTCGCAGCAGTAAGTTTAGTTAGAGAAGAACCCCTGTCAAGACCATCGTAATCGAGATCATCGTCGTCAAGATCGTTGACGTAAAAATCATAGTCATCAAAATCGGCGTCGTCAAGTGATCTACCAGGATTGATGTACCCGTACTCATCAGAGTCACTCGGGGTTGGAAAAACGAAGCCGGACACGTCGGCGCCACAATCCAGGAGACTCACGATTGTCTGCGGCAAACAACGCGTCACGGCCCATTCCAGCGCTGTTCGGCCCGAATTGTCGCGGGCGTCGATCCCCACCGTCTGCTGTCTTTCTTCGTTTGTACTTAAAAATATCTGCATCATGTCGCCGTGGACGTCTCTCCTAGCAATGAGAAGCAGAGGTATCAGTCCTTCGGCATTGGCCAAGCACGGATCGGCGCCTCGTATCAGCAGCGATTCGACCATCTTCGCGTCTCCGCACGAAATAGCCAAGTGCAACGGTGTGTTGCCTTCATTGTCCCGGGCATCAATCTGCACCGTATTCCCGAACTCGTCGATGAAGTCGAAGAATAGCTCTAACAAGTAATCTTTCCAGCTGCTCTGGCAAATGACGTGCAGAGGAGTCAGTCCTTCCGCATTGGCCAAATTCGGATCTGAGCCTCTTCTCAGCAGCGGTTCGATCATCTCCGCGTTTTCGCACAAAATAGCCAAGTGCAACGGTGTGTCGCCCTCATTGTCCTGGGCGTCGATCTGCACCGTATTCCCGAACTCGTCGATGAACTCGAAGAATCGCTGTAACAAGTCCCCATTCTCGTATTTCCTGGCAATGAGATGCAGAGGTGTCAGTCCTTTCGCATTGGGTAAATTCGGATCGGCGCCCCGTCTCAGCAGCGATTCGATCATCTCCGCGTTTCCGCACGAAATAGCCAAGTGCAACGGCGTGTTGCCTTCATTGTCTCGGACATTGAGCAGAACCGGATGACTTTTTTCATCACAGATATCGAAGAATAGCGGTAACATGTAATATTTCCCGTTGCTCCGGCAAACGCCGTGCAGAGGAGTCTGTCCTTGCGCGTTGGCCAAACTCGGATCCGAGCCTCTTCTTAGCAGCAGTTCGACTTCCTCGTCGTGGCAGTGCTTCACAGCCAAATGCAACGGTGTGTCGCCCCGTTTGTCTTGGGCGTTGATCAGCGCCGTCTGCTGGAAATCTTCGACGCTCTCGAGTAGCCTCTGAATCATGTAGTAACCAAACTTGTTATTCCGACAAATGACGTGCAACGAAGTCGATCCGTCCTCGTTGGCTAGATTCGGATTGGCGCCTCTTCTCAGCAGCTCCTCGGCAGTCCCTACATCATTGCCGTCCTTCAGAGCCAAATGCAACGGTGTGTCGCCCCGTTCGTCTTGGGCATCGATCAGCACCGTCTGCTGGAAATCATCGATAACCTCGAACAGTCTCCGAATCTTGTGGTAACTATAATACTTGTCATTCCGACAAATGACGTGCAAAGGAGTCGATCCGTCCTCGTTGCTCTGATTCGGATCGGCGCCGTGTTTCAGCAATCGGATTATCGATTTTTCAAAATACTCAAAATTTATCGTTGCAACCAAGTGCAGCGTCGAGTCACCCGTTTCCGGTACGAGGCAATTGGGATCCTGGCCGAGCTCGAGAAATTTCTCCGCCACGTCGTCGAGGCCGTACTTGCAGGCCATGTGGAAATGCGTGTAGCCCGACACGTCGGTATAATTTACGTGGAATTTGTCGTAAATTTCGAATAGTTTTCTCAACAATTTGATTTTCGAACCATAACTGCGTCCGATCTGGTGTACCGCTGTGGTACAATGCAGCAGTGGCTTACCGTCCTCGTCCAAGTTGGCTTCGTCTTTGTAGCCGCTACGAATAACAAAATCAACGATTTCCAGACTCCAACTGGACCACTTGATGCACGCCTCAAGAAGCCAATCCATCTCTTGCTTTGTAAAAATGTCGCGCAGATTTGGAACTTGTCCCTTCCAATCTCTTATTAAGAGTCCAAATTCATTGAAAAATTGGTCTCGATGGGTATGAAACTTCCAAAGGAAAGTTTCACGTAACCTCTTCAATTTTTCTAATTTTTGATGCTCCACGTGTTTGTCGACTGCTTCACCTCCACCTACGGACCTTTCACTATTTGAGAAAGACATTATATATTTCGAACACACACCAACATGTGACACACAAACACTGATTATTTAAAAAGTATATATATTTTTTATTTAAAAAATCACTCGCTATGGTAGATGAGACTTTGCTGCTCACGCTGTGACATTGTAATTTGTACTGACTGTAGACATGCACTTTTATCTATGAAGAGAGTAAAAGAACATGTGGTCGAAGGTGACTTGAAAGTGAAAGGCCATGGGCAACGCCCCTACCGCGCTGGACTTTCACTCGTACGCACTTACGCAGAGCAAGAGAGACAGAGGTTCATGATGATACAGAAACATTTGAAATCGAGAAAAGTTAAATTTTCAGAAAGAAAATTCAACCAAAGAAAAGGACTCTGAAGTTTCACTACTATAGTGCTTTTATATAGTTAAATGAAGTTTTTGACAATCAACTTCAGAGTCCTTTATCGTGGTTGAATTTTCTTTCTGAAATTTCAACTTCGTGGCGCCTAAACTAATTATTGAACAGTTTGATTCACGCGCGCTTTTATATTCTTCAACGCGCGTAAAAAGAAAGTATTATATTGTTCCATCGCGGGGTACGTGTATTTTTGTTTGCTCTTTGCGGTTGTTTTCGTTCCGGCTATATAAGCTCTGCTTCCTCTTTCTCTCCCTGGGTATTGTTATTGAAATTTTTCCCTTCGCGTGTATTTTTCGTAAATTCGGCAACAACGAAAAAAAAGTATGTATGGAAAATATTTGGTCGAAATGAAAAATTCAAAAGGCCGCGCGCGCTTCTCGATATAACCCTTTTTTTCGTCGAACCGTTTGAATAATTTAGGCCACGCGAAAGCGCAGCAAAGGTGAAAAAGTTTATCAAACTTTATTTCATTCGATGCGACCGACGATGCGCGCGGGGTTGAATTCGCGTCGCGTCCTTATGTGCAGAAAAAAAGTAGTAGTAGTAGTAGTAGCAGTGAGTCAATAACATTGAAATTCTCGTGCACGATTATCGCCAGTCTGCACTCCCCCTCCGCGACCTACGTACGCGCGATAAGTTTTCCGAGAAAATTTTTTCTTTCGCCTCCTTTTAGGGAACGGTACTATACCCTCTTTTTCGGCTGGGCTGCTGCCGTTGCCGCGGCACGCTTGCGAAGTAACTTTTTATCCATGCATTTAACCTCGCGCGTTGAAAGGACGCGGGGTCTTGGCCCCCATTCAAAACTTATTTTTCATTGAAAAGAAAACGATCTAATCTCGCGACGACGGTAATTCAAAAGCTCGTTATTATATAATCCAACAAAAATAATTTCATTCGTCACGGATATGAATAATCAATCACGATCCATCCCTATTGCCGCGACCCGAGAATATAAAAAAGCTCTCCTTCTTCAATGGTATTTCATTCTTGCTCGAAGGCAGAGGAGAGAGAGAAAGCAAAAAAAAGAGCCCGAGAAAATTCTCTTTTCCGCGTTTATCTCTCTCTCTGTGTACCATTGGCTTTGCCCGATAAACGCTCGGATTTACGGTCGAACTTTAAACTCGACATTTTCGTGTCTGGGTATGTGCGCGGTGTAAAAGTGTACGTGTGTGCGTGTATAGTAAGTGAGTGCGAGAGTAGGCGAGAAAGAGAGAGAGAGAGAGAGAGAGATCACATTCCGATCACGTAGTCGCTCGGTCGCGTTTCTCTCTCTCTCTCTACCTTCTACCACTCGGCAATCCGTTTACTTTTTATTAATATTTCCCTCCGGGTCGCATTTATTTCCGAAAAAAAGCTCGAGTCGAAGGATACATTCACTTACATTATTGCGATATAATTATATCGTTTTTCTGCAAAAAATAATGCTATTCAACGTAATCGCCTCTACAAAAAAAGGGAAAATTTATTTAACGGCTTTACGTGCGTCTTTATATCCTTTCACACCTTGATGTACAAGCGGCTGGTATCTTTATTAGACGCGCGTGTCTGGATTTTTCGAGGCGCGCAACGCTGCGATGCCTGCGGGGTTGCCTACGCTTCAGGCCCCCTTGAGAACAACTGTCGCGTTATTATTTCGTGCGGACCCGTTAAAGACGCTGCTGCCGTTGGCGGTGGTGCTGTTGGCGATGGTGGTGTTTGTGCCATTGTGCCTCGGTAAGTCGAGATTGCTCCATTGTAAGACGATCATCAAGTAGGTCGTAAGCGAGCTAGCGATCTGCCGAGCAGACGAATGAGATTTGGGATGCTGGATATACAGCGAGCCAGTTGAGCTTGTTCGGGGGAGCTTTTCCGGGTACTTACCGAGGTCATTAACTCCTCGTCCAAGCTGAAGAAACGGAACACGGAGAACGTCATCCTTTGAAAATTTAAGGCGATGTAAAGGCGTTTCAACTGTAACACAAAAGGTTCGCTTATGAATTTAAAATTTGGATTTCGCTGCGCAGCTCTGTGCTATATTCGTAAAGTCGTTTATACGTTTTCTGATATTTCGTCTTGCTCCGGCTGCATGATGAGTCTTCCGACGATTAATTTCGTTTTCTCCTCCTGAACTCGATGGAATATATACTCGTTATATAGAGGGCTGATTTTTTTAATCGATGTTTTTATAATTACCTCTTCGATGACGGCGCGCACGGCCATGGTCAGACTCAGCACTTCCAGCGCCAGAGTCAGGGCGTAGAGTACGTCCAAAAAAAATTCAGCCTCGAGCTTGGACGTCGTCGAGGTCGCGATGTAATAGCTCTCGATGATCAACGACACGTAGATATACACGATTATCGTCAGCATCGGCAACGAGAAAAAACTCGACAACTTTTCCGACAGTGAGCTCAATTTCGAGTGAAGACTCGCGGTCTGATACAGTTTCATGGTTTTCAGCTGTGTACTGCGAAGTTTTTCCATGTCGCTCATCGTCGAGTTGATGAGTTTGATCACTTGCTTGATGAACAGAAGGAAGCAGATGTATTGCACGATTATTACGTTCACGATGTGGTCGGACAGCAAGTAGGCACTTTTCCAGAGAAACACGTCTATCTCGTACGAGACGTAACGAAGCCTCGTGATTATCCACAATATACTGAACCCGATGAAAATTTTGATCGAATCCCACACCGCCACTGAGGATATTTGATTCGCGTCGATATTTACCATCCTCGACGTTCCACGAATTTGAAACAACGACGAAATGATCTGTCCGAATTTTTTCGCGTTCCAAAAGTAAGTGATCAAAGACGATGTAGATGCAAAAATTCTGAACCAATATTCTAGGCTGTTGATCGTCCCCTCGAACTCGGTTCTGCTCGGTATGAATTTTTCGAAGTAGAAGAAGATACTGTAAAAACCAAACGAAAATAATGAAATCGCTATTAATAAACTGTACAAGCGAGTTAATATTGGAGCCGTGATTTTCCACGAAAATTTGGGTTTGTTTTTAATTTCAAATTTTATAGGTGCCAGTCCTAAGATTTTGTAAATGTAAAATAATACAAGTGATCTTATTTTTTCTTTATTATATTTTTTGCCACTGGTCATCTTTATTAAGGAAAATACTACAGTTTATTGGGAAAAGCTACGTTTAGAATGAAACTTTGTTCTTTGAAAAAAAAAAAATTATGAATTGTCAACTTGTTGATTTAGAAATACAATCATTTTTTCTATAATTATCAGAAAATGTGTTTGAAATATGCCAGTGCCAATTTGTGAAAAAATGGTTCAAAGGGTGTTTACGAGTTTACTTTGAAATTATTAATAATTAAAATTTTTATGTTTAAATGTTAATTAATGCACAAACGTTCCATGGAAATGACATCGACCTCGACAAGAACAAGAAAAATATGGAAAAATAAAAAATTTCATTTTTAGTCAAAAAAATCGGGTCACTTGGTTGTTCAAGGATTAACTCACTAGTCCTCCGATCTCTTTCGTAAAATTGCATTTTCATGAAAGAGGATTTTTTAAACTAATGTCGATTTAAATATTTTAAAAATTTTATGCACATTAAAGTATTTATAAAATTAAACGTTAATATTTTAAACTACAAAATGTAAAGAATGAATGATGAAGTATGAAATTCGTGAAACTTGAAAAAAATTGTTTTTTATGTATATATTTTTATTTTGATGTACGCACATATCGCATCGTCGCCGCCTTGTTATTGCGTCATACACTAGGTGGCGAGAGGTAACCAACTTGTAAATACACGATCTAAATAGATAAGTATTTTCTTAAATGACTTGCAATTTTCCGACTGAAGAAGACTTGGCTGACATTCGGGTTATAGAGTGCTTTAGGTCCCAAAATAGGACAGTATGAAAGATTTTTAATTTTTATTATTGCATGACCTTTTACATTATGTATTAGTACGAATGAATAAAATAGAATTTAATTTGTCTAATTGTTTTGATATTCTTATGTCAAGGCTATACACATTGTTGCCTTTGGAAATTAAATGAAATTTCATTAAAATGTAGTCGAACGAGTAAAAAATGACTAGTGCTGTTGATTTTGATTTTCAATCACACGAAAAGCAACCCTCTTCCATTGAACAAGGATCATCACGTACTTCGTTAATGCATTGCCGATCTGTAGTTTTCAAAATTCAAAATTATTTATCTAAAATAATCGATGTTCCACTAATAAATCTTACTCACGGATATGATTAAACTTTGCTCCAAAGAGAAGAAATCATAAACAGTAAATTTTATTTTTTGAAATATCAGCGTGGTCGAAAATTTGTCCAACTGCAAAAAAAAAATAAACCTGAAGTTCATTGTATGCCGATTCATTTCTAAAGATACTCACCTCGTCTGCTATGTCTGCATTTGCCGGTTGTACGATCATTGAACTCACGATTTTCTCTGTTCTCTCGTTCTAAAATGAAAACATCTTTAGGTTGAAATATTTCACTTGAATTGGCGGTAATTACCTCGCTGATACATTCCGTAGCGGTGGTCGTCAAACTCAATAGAACGTAGATGATAATGAGTTCATCTACGATGCCATTGAAGGTGAAAAATTCTTTTCCTCTGCCTCGCAACTCTTCGTGCAATAGCTGATACGTTTGCAGACTCAAGCAGACAAAGTTCGTCGACATACCGACGAGAATCGGTAATGCGTAAAATTGCGATAAGTCTTGGGAAAAAGTGTACAAAATCGCGTGCACCTCAAAAACGAGCGACAATTCCTTCTTCCTATTTTGCTTCTCATTGAGCCAAAACCACTGTGAAGGACCAATTTCACCGATCCTCACCAAAGCATCGTTTAAATTTTGAAACTCTTTTTTGAAAAATATGAGGAAAAATGTGTACTGCATAAAGATGGCATTAATGACGTAAATCGAGAACAAATAAGAAGTGATCATAAGAGCAATGTATAGCTCATTTAGTTCACCCGGTAACCACATCAGTATCAAAGGAGCGATAAAAAAAATGTATATCTTGGCCCCATTGTGCACTGCCGTTTTGATGGAGTGCGAAGTATTTTGGCAAACCAACGAAGATTTTTCTTTGATGTCCACGATCTTTTCGCCGAGTTGAATAAACGCTTGAGATTTAGACAATAATACGATGAGATTGAATACAGCAGCGACGTGGAGCAATGTGGATCGCAATTTCGATATATTCGCATTAAAAGGGCTCATCGACAAGATAACAGTATCCGCGTAAATTAGACTGACGATGCCGGAGACGGCCAAAACGCCGATTACAACCAAATTGATTAATCTAGAGAGATGATAACTGAAAAATTTCAATTGGTACGTTGATTTATCAGCCGTGTTAATTTTTACCGCTGCGTGGCCTAAAAATTGGAAGTTGTACAGAAAAATGAAAAAAGCTACGATGTTTTCTTTAGCGAACTTCCTGGTATTCATTTTGGTTACTGATCTAGCTCGCACAAATATGCAAAGGTCGTATGAGCATACACGGCTGCAGTAATTATCTGTTCGATACGTACAATTAAAATATTGTTTGCTCGCGGTTTTTTTCAGGGTAAATGACAGTTTCTTATAAAAAAACCTTCTGCCAACTATGTATGCAGTTATACTATTCGTTTATAACTTATA
Source organism: Trichogramma evanescens (assembly GCA_902732785.1). Taxonomy (NCBI): domain Eukaryota; kingdom Metazoa; phylum Arthropoda; class Insecta; order Hymenoptera; family Trichogrammatidae; genus Trichogramma; species Trichogramma evanescens. Next base: position 17,053 of record CACVKI010139866.1, on the reverse strand, counting down.
TGATTATTTTCACTTTGCCACTTGCAGATTTACAGATAAGAGCACTGGCCATCTAGTGGTGAAGACTTTAAGTAATACTATTGTATTATGTAATAAATGTATATAAAGTGATTGAAAACTGGTTTTAAATGTTTGAAACAAATAAATTTCGATTTTTAGTTCATTTAAAATGCGACTAATATTTATAAAATAATTGTATAACAGAAAATTACTTTAAAAGCAATTGTCCATCAATAGTCAGTGGGGGGTCATGAAGCATGCTAATTACACCATGGTGTAGAGGTGGTAGATTTTGGAATTAATCTTAAAATTTTCCATAATAATACTCGATTTCACGGGGAGATTTTTGGAAGTGCTTAGTTTTAGAAGGCCAAAAAAATTCTCCGAAGAAATCGTCGCCAAGTTTGAATTTTAAACTGGTTTAAATATTGTAAGAAGAATGTATAAACAGATAAATCAGTGACCTCATTGTAAACAATATAATCATAAACAATTTTGACAAAGTCTTTCGACATACTGGTCCTGTTTATTTTAAAAACAAATTAGTTTGAACATTGTCTTTCCCGGTCAAACAATACATAATACCGAGATAAATTTTACTTATTTAATTTTCGTGGCACTAAATAGAAAAATTCGTAGTTCAATTCAGGCACCAAAATGGATAAAAGTGAGAAGAAATGCGTGGAAGTAGTCTCAGACGACAAAAAACATGCTTGTGATATTTGTCAAGAGATATTTACAATTAGATCAAGTATGATAATACACCGATACACAGTTCACGGTAAACAAGAAAAATACGCATGTGACAGGTGCGAGAAGAAATTTGTGATGAAATCGTGTTTGGTTATGCACCAAAAATTGGTACACAGAAATCGCGAAGATTTCACGAGCCAAAAATGCGAGAAAAAATTTGAAAATAAATTAACTTTACTCAAGCCCACTGAGATATTCCACGAAGTTTTCAAGGATTACTTATGTGAAAGGTGCGCGAAGAATTTTCAAAATAAACAGAGTTTGCTCATACATATAAAGACAGCCCATGAAGTTCGTAAATATCTTACCTGTGATGAGTGCGAGGAGGAATTTGAAATAGAATCAGATTTGATCAAGCACAAAAATACAGTCCATGGTGTTTGTAAAGATTACTTATGTGACAAGTGCGAGCAGAAATTTGGGGAAAAAAAGAATTTGATTAGGCATCAAAAGACAGTTCATGAAGGTCACAAAGATTTCACATGCGATAATTGCGACAAAAAATTTGGACATGAACATAATTGGCTTTTCCACCTAAAGACAGTACACGAAGGTCGCAAAGATTATCCATGTGACAAATGCGAAAAAAAGTTTGGGATTAAACAGTACTTGTTTTTTCACCAAAAGACAGTACACGAAAGGTGCAAAGATTTCGCCTGTGACAAATGCGAGAAAAAATTTGCAGAAAAACCGCATTTGCTCATGCACATAACATCACTCCATGAGGGTCGCAAAGATTTTGCATGCGACAAATGCGAAAAGAAATTTGGACTAAGATCAGATTTGTTCTTGCACCAGAAGTTAGTGCACGAAGGTTACAAAGATTTTGCATGCGATAAATGTAAGAAAAAATTTGGACAAATATCGCATTTGCTCACCCACCAAAAGACATTACACGACAGTCGTAAGGATTACCCATGTGACAAATGCGAAAAGAAATTTGGAACTAGATCAACTTTTTTGAATCATCATAGGACAATACACGAAGGTTGCAAAGATTTCTCGTGTGACAAGTGCGAGAAGAAGTTCAGGGATCGAGACTATTTAGAGGCACATACAAAAACAGTTCATGAGGGTTGGAAAGATTACGCATGCGATAATTGCGAGAAGAAATTTGTATATAAAGCAGATTTATTGAAGCACCAAAGTATAACACACGAAGGTCGCAAAGATTTTGCATGCTATATTTGCGAGAAGAAGTTTGGGCTCAAATCGAAATTACTTCAACATCAAAAGACAGTCCACGAAGGTCTCAGAGATTTCGCGTGTGACAGGTGCGAGAAGTATTTTAAACTAAAATCGCATTTGATTTATCACCTAAAGGTGATCCACGAAGGTCTGAGAGATTACGAATGCGACATGTGCGAGAAGAAATTTGGACGAAAATCGCATTTGCTCCATCACCAGAAGACAGTACACGAAGGTCGAAGAGATCATGCATGCGACAAGTGTGAAAAGAAATTTGGACAAAAATCATATCTCTTGAAGCACCAAAAGCTAGTTCACGAAGGTCGGAAAGATTTCGCCTGCGATTTTTGCGAGAAGAAATTTGGGCTCAAATCAATATTACTTCAACATCAAAAGATAGTCCACGAAGGTCTCAGAGAATTCGCGTGTGACAGGTGCGAGAAGAAATTCGGACAAAAAGGGCATTTGATCCATCACCTAGAGGTAGTCCACGAAGGTCGCAAAGATTATTTTTGCAACAAATGTGAGAAAAAATATTCAAGTAAATCAGATTTGTTGAGGCACCAAAGGACAGTACACGATCGCCGTAAAGATTTTGCATGTGACAAATGCGAGAAGAAATTCGGGGAACGAGGGACTTTGATCAAACATCAAAAGACAGTCCACCAAGGTCGGAAAGATTACGCGTGCAACTATTGCGAGAAAAAATTTGGACGAAAATCACAGTTTCTAATGCACATAACAAAAGTCCACGAAGGTCTGAAAGATTACGTATGCAACTATTGCGAGAAAAAATTTGGACACAAATCAAGTTTGTTGAGACATCAAAAGACAATACACGAAGCTTGCAAAGATTACGCATGCCAGAATTGATGGGCAACAAATAATGATTTATAATTTTAAATATATGGATAGATACTTATACAGGTGTTTTTAAAATTTCAATAAAAATTGTGTTGAAATGATTATGTCTAATCTAAACTTCGCGTGTTATCAACTATTATTACACCTTTGTTCGTAGGGTTTTATTTTTAACTATTTGGTAACCGGCATCGCCTCTTCATGCAACGATCAGTCCAGTGTTTTTCCACGGCTTATTAGGAGCTGTCGAATGGAGTAGGTTTTTAGATGGCAACTGGATTTTTTATAAACCTCTTGTAATACAATCGCGATCCTGAATTGATCAAACGTAGGCGCTAGTGAAAGACTGATGATATTTCTGCTAAGAGAAAAGTGGTCGGTAATACCAATACGTTATCACTGAAAAATCTCACTTGGGAACCAACTAATAATTTAAGTAAGCAACAAAATGTTTTCTACATTTCTTCAAAATAAGAAGAAGTATTTTTTCAATACAAAATCTTATATTAATACTCTTTGAATTGCGTTAGCGGCAATTGAAAGTTTGCGTGTCTCTTTTTCAAATCCACCACTGTTCATAGTATTGTATTTTGAAACATTTCAAATGGTAATTTTTTAATACATAGGACATTATTAATCTACCGTTGCTCAGTGAGTCTTTTATATATTAATATAAATTGAATCAATTATTAATCATTAATGTTTGCTTGATCGATCCGTCGTGGTTGTTGCATACTTACTCCATTGCATTACAATCATCACGTACGTCGTCAGTGCATTACCAATCTGAAAAATGAAAAAACTGTATTGATTTTTTTCAAAAATCTTAACGATGGCCAATTACCGATATCATCAAACTTTCGTCCAAAGAAAAGAAACCAAAAACTGTAAACTGTATCTTTTGGAACATCAACGTGAAGGAAAATTTGTTCAACTGAAACAAAAGTAAATTACTGGTTCATCTTATCTTGTTTTATTTTTTGTAAAAATCACCTCGGCCACTATATCTGCATGCTCTGGATCTATCAGCATGGTGCTTACGATTTTTTCCAATCTTTGGTTCTAAAATTAATGTAAAATATACTTATTACGAAATGTTCAACTCAAACGATTAAATTTTACCTCGTCGATGCAATCGGTAACGTTAACAGTCAAGCTCAGCGGAATCGAGATTAGAATTAATTCGAACAAAATATTTCTAGTCAGCCCTAAAACGCCGGCCCCTTCGTACCAACTAAGCTCTTGATTATCATGCAGTAAAATATAAGTTTGCAAGATCAAAGTTACGAACGTCGTGGATATATCGATGAGGATCGTTAATGCGTAAAAGCGCGACAAATCTCGGGAAAAATTGAACAAAGTCGCGTGAAGCTCAAAAATGAGCGACAATTTTTCCTTCTTTTTTTTCTTCTCATTGAGTCGGATCAACTGTGCCACGTGAACTCGACTGATTTCCAGCATGGTATCGTTCAGATTTTGAAGCTCGCTCTTGAGAAAGATGAGAAAGAACGTGTAGTGCATGAAAATACCATTGATTATGTTCATGCTGTAGAAATACGAGCACTCGACTATCAAGCCCTGGGCTTCCACGATGTTCAACGGGAACCTTATTAATATCCACAATCCGTTGAAAAATATATAAAGTTGTATGCATTTGCACAGCGCCGTTTTGACCGACTTGGATGCATTTTTACTGACTCGCAGCGACATCTCCTTGATTTCCATGACTTTGTGAGTTATCATTATCAAGTCGTCGACTTTGAAAAAGAACACGACCAGAGTGAAAATTGCGGCGAAACAGCGTAGATATAACCTGATCATGAAGATGTGCATATCGAATGGATTTTTCGGTCTCCATACGAACCAATGTCCGATGGTTATGTTGCCCAATACGCCCGAAACGAATAAAGCACAACCCAGAACCAAATTATAGAAACGAGATAGTCTGCAAGGGGTAAACTTCCAGTTATACGTGGGTTTAGTAAACACCTCGAATTTGTAAGGCACTAGCCCTAAAATTTTGAAGCTATATAGCAAAATGAGTAGAGCTACCACTTCCCACTTGGCTAAAGTTTTGGTGGTCATTCTGGTTTCCATTCGGACACTGTAGTTTTTACGACTTTCATGCGACATCCACACTAAGTGCCATATAAGCAAAGCATTAAAAAATTATTTTTTATGAGATTCTTTGTTTGAACTTTTCTGGGGATACTGAAAACAAATTCGATGTTTATTTTTACCGTATATTACTTTGTTCTTGTCAGTTTGTTTTTAAAATTATTCATAATATGCGGCTGAAACAATTATGTCATTAGTCGATTTACTTTTGTGTCGAGAGAATCGAGAGAGACTTCAGCCATCGATTAGAACATTATTTTTCTTTATATTGAAAACTCATAGAGTGAAACAGAGGGTACACTCATGTTAATAAAATGGATACAGCTATTCGGTTGTTTATTCTTTAGTATGTTTCCTCCATTGCACAATGATCATTACGTACGTTGTTAATACATTTCCAATCTGCATTAAAAATTAAAACAAAAAAATAAGACATTTCAATGATTCGGAGCAACGATAACAACCACTTACAGAAATCATCAACTTTTCTTTCAAAGAAAAGAATCCATAAACTGTAAAATCTATCTTTTGAAACGTCAATGTAATGGAGAATTTGTTCAGCTGAAACAAGAAAAAAAGATTTCAGTCTTTCTCGTACTGATTCATTACTAAACAGATTCACCTCTTCCGACATGAAGGCATTTTGAGGATCCATGAGCATGGAACTTATGATTCTTCCCGTTTTTTCGGTCTAAATTTGATTCATATGAGTTTATGCATTAATACCTTTTAACGAAGCTTCAAAACAATTACCTCATTTACGCAGCCTGTAACGACTATGGTCAAGCTCAAAGGGATCGAGATTAACAGAAGTCCGAACAAAAGACTTCTATAAATGTGCAATGGGTAATTTAAATCGCCATACCATTGGTTCTCCACGTGTTGATACAGCAAGCGATAGATGTGCAGGATCAGAGCCACCAAAATCTCGGGTATATCGATGAGAATCGATAGCGCGTAAAAACGCGACAAATCTTGAGAAAAGGTGTGCAGGGCCGTGTAAAGCTTGAACAAACGCATCAGTTTATTTCGTCTTATTTGTTTGTCGTCGAGTCTGATTAACTGAGCAATGCGAGGTTGACCCATGTCCATCAAAGTCTCGTTTAAAATTCGAATTTCGCGTTTGAAAAACAGTAGAAAAAACATATACTGAACGAAGATACCGTTGATGATGTTGATCGAAAGGAAGTACGCGATCGAATTGATGACATACATTACTTCGAAATAATTCCATGGAACTCTCTTAATCAACCACAATGCATTGAACGCGATATGAATTTTGATACAACTCCAGAGCAATTTTTTGAACGTGACCGAGGTTTTTTTATTGACCAGCTGAGACATGTCTTTGATGGTCATTAATCTGTTTATCAATTGAACGAACTCGTTGGCTTTGAAAGAGAACACCAGGAGACTGAAGCACGCCGCGATGAATCGCATGTACGATTTGATCAGCATGATGAGCACCTCGAACGAGCTCTTCGTCGTTTGGTAATAACCGTGTTTCTCCGCATTCGTAGTCACAACGCCCCAAGTCATTATGAAAACGACCAAAATTAAATTGTACGCGCGAGACAGTCTGGTACTGGTGAATCTCCAATGGTAGCTGGGTTTGGTGATCATCTCGAACTTGGCCGGCACCAAACCTAAGAATTTGAAGTTGTACAGCATAACGAGTAGAGCCAGCACGTCCTTCTTGGCTAATGTTTCGGTGGTCATTTTGCCTACTGTCCTTGTACTGGACTGTTATTTCGAGCAAGTGCGCCGCCTTTAAACATAGTCGCAGAAAAATGCCCGCCCGATACGAACAATTAAGTTAGTGTTTGTTCACGAGCTATTAGGCATTGACGCGAATGAGGGAAAAAACGTCGCTTTTTTTATTTATTTACATTTAGACATTTTTTTTCCTTGGATAATGATTATCAGAATGTGATAACAGACACAGAAACTTTTAATTTGTTTGTAAAATTTCTTCTGAGAATTAAAGCATGTGATAATATCGAATGTAACTATAAGGAAGCCTACATGATTTCATTTAATCGATATTAATAGTAAATTATTTGTACATTAATTTTTTGCAACAAATAAAATAAGTATGAAAAAATTCGAAAAAATTAAAGGTATTGTTACTCGACGCAACAACTTCACAATTACTATAGTGTGCTCAATAAAACAAGCATTGTAACTGAAAATGAACTTGGTAACATATATAGTCTGAACTAAACGTTTGAAAAACTTGAAATGATAAAAATAATTTCCGACGTTTATTATATGAATAAATTTAGCAATAAAATGGCTAATTATGTTAAAACTAACGCATTATCTTTTATTTAAACTTAATATGTTTCATTATACAGTAAAACAAAAAAAAATTTCTGATCTAAAAATATAGACAATCGACTTTTTTATTTAATATAACGACATTTTCGACGGCTGTTAGTTCCTAAATTATTATGCCAGAATGTGCACAATAGTATTTTATTCAACATGTGTGGATATGCTTTTTCTGCAAATCGAGGATGTACACACCAGTGAGAGGCGATGGAATTAACGCAAGTTTGGAGTGAATTTGATTCGTAGTCAACATAAAATATGACAAATTTTTATTTTTTAAATTAAAGCGTTGCATAGAGCGATCTGAAAGCTGCTACATAAGATAACGAGGACTTCAATATCTAAAAAGAATTTATTTTTATTATTTTCTATTATATTATACATTTTTTATTATTTTCATTCATGACATTTTTGAATGTCATAAGAAACCCCATCCGACAACCAAAATAACCTATATGTAAACCCACATATTTTGTTCGTGTACGTGCAGATGATAATTTTATGAGTTATTTTAACGGTTGAAATTTTTTCTTAATACAAATAAAATGAATATCTTACTTTACAGCAAGTTTCAAAGTTTAAATCGATGATTGTCCCAACTTTTAATAAAAACATTTTCTGTGTCCTTAATAAAAGCAAAACCATATTAAGTCTCACTTTTGGTGGATATGCATGCCAATCGATAAAATAACTATGAGAAAGTTTATTCATTAGTATGGGTTATTTTTCATAAGTGCGTACTCTAAATCTTTTCCAACTAAATTATTACCATTTAAGGAACATTGTATAACTGGCATTATAAAGAATTTGACTTGGAGTACACATTGCTACTATTATTATTACGCCCGTGGAATATACGACTGTCATTTTTGCAGCAACTGCTAAGTCAGTATTAATTGTCATTACTACCTAAATCATGGAGATAAACAAAATTGTTAATACATAAGGCTTGGTTCAGTTTTCTTTTTTGATTTTATGTAAAACAAATGGTTATGAATAAAACTGATTAAAAATTTTGAATGAATCGTATGGACGATCGTATGGAGAAATCAGATTGAATGAAGACTCGTTTTTATTATACGATTATCGTCGTGGAACGAAAAATTTAAAAATTGACTGATAACATATTTGATATTTACCGAAGTACCGCTTATAACGAGAATACATGATACTCCAAGAAGAGTTCCTAACATCACTGAATTGGAAATGCTCTGTTGTATTTTGTAAAGCCTGTAAAACACATGTAAATGCATTTTCTAGTATTGTAACTGAGGATATCTCGAAGCGAACGATTTGACATCCAAGAGATCATAACGATGTAGAAATAAATAAATTTCAAAAATTAAGCATAATGATTTAAAATAAATTTTTCCAAAAATCGAATTAAAGATAAATTTTCTAATCTTTTACATAACTTTTTAAAAAGTAAAAATTAAAAAGGCTCAGCATCTATTATAATTTTATCAAATTAAAAAATACTTACTCGATGCAACTATAATGTTTTTCAATAAGTTGTTTTAATCTTTTTGCAAGGAAATTATTAGCCTTTTCCTTACTAGCATGGAATTTGCAGTATCCAACATCAGTTTCTTTTAAATAGTATCTATTATACCAAAATAAAATATTTGGAATCATACCATTGAAAAAAATTTCAATGAGATTTTTACTCCTACGTACTGTAAATAATTCAATTGGCCCATAATGAATGCAATGCTGAAGCATTGTAAACCATTTAGTGATACAATTATGCAACAGTAGTAACTTATAATTAGTAGATGCATTGCATAAATATAATAAAAGTATTCATCTGAAGTATTTATGATATGAAAATTACAAAGAAGTGGCAAAGCCTTCTGAAATGTTTGGTTTCCTGGTAGTATCCATGAGCTGATAATTGGAATAAATAATGGCGCTGTTCCGAAGCCAATAACGATTGGTATGAATATAACTAAGCAAAAAATGTATAAGATTATATTTAATTCAAATATTCGAGATAAAAAAGTATTAACTCATTAAGATAGAATTGTAATGGATCGCTTTTACAATCATATTTTCAATCATTTTTCGTCCAAATCGATTATTGCTTTGATGAATTTTAGACATTATATTTATAGATGTGTGGATCTAAAAAAACAAATTACCAGAGAGTAATTATTGTCAAATCTTATTTATAAATCATTAATAATAAAAATAAACCTTTTTGAAAGACATCAATGCATAAGTATATAAAATCGTACTTATGCTTATTATTTGAAATAAACTTTCAGCAGAGCTAGTATTCGTTCCTTTTTCGTTCATATTTTCGATTAACTTCGCGATCTGAGTAATAAACAAAAAAAAATCAAAAATTCGGAAAATAATTGGCGTTATGTTAATGACACTTACCAAAGCAAGCAATACAGCTACATAATATAGCACTATGAATGATTTGCCTATCAAGGCAAAATGTACATTTTGAAATGGGTGTAGAAAACAAATTTTCATAACTATTACTTGAAACGAAGCCTTAGAGTTGAAAAATTCTTCGAGCCATTTGGAATTTGTTTGAATTTCAACTTGAATAGACATATTCGAAATGAACAATGAATCTAAAAATTACATATCCAGAACTAAGTTACTATGACAGTACACCGTGTTTCTGCATTATTTATTAGACACTATAAAAGGAAGGAATTAGTTTAAATAAATAATGTTCTCGATCGTTTTCTTTTATTTATGAAGCTACACAAATACACTACTTTAAGCTACTAGTACACTCAGGGCCGGATTACGACGCATGCCGCCCTAACGCCTGCACGTTTTTGGATTTAAAAAATGAAGGTTTTTTTAAATTTTGAAAATGGAAAATCAAAGTCCAAATCAGTCAAAATCAAAATTGAGCGCAACCATTTACACGGTACTCGATGACATTTAAAATCTTTAAACGCGTTTTTCTCGAAAACACTTTTCTAATGGCAATGTCTCGGCATGTCTCGAAATGAAAATGTTTTTGCGAAGAATAATTGATAAGAAAAGGCCCAATTTTCGATGCTTCCACTTAATCTTTACGACCTTTCTTTTAAACATTGTTTAGATTTTTGCTTCAGACCAATCATTTCAAAGATTAACTATCGACCATGGATAAAAAAATTTTTTCGGTCCATTAGAAATCGAAAAACTCTTGTGAAAAAATAAAAAAAGGATTGCATAGCTAAAGACACGAATGAACTGTGGCGAAAAAACAATTGGAGACATAGTTCTAGTTGACTAGAATTATTGACAAAGCAACAAAAAATTTAACCTTGGGGCTTGCTCCTTATAAGGAACGTAATAAAGCTGCTACCATTAATTTTTTTAAATTAATTTACACGCGATCCGAAGGCAATTTTGAAAGTTCGAATTTTCGACCAATACAGTTCGAACATTCCATCGCTGTACTGGTGCGAACTGTTTTTATGCATCTAACTAGTCAAAGTAGTCTTAAGAATGTACCAGCCGTACAAAAGTTTGAGGTCTGCTTGCACAGTCCAAAGACCGGGCCGCGCTCGCTCTTTAATGCGAACATTTTAGCTTTGACTGTACACACTCGCGCGCGCGCACTGTATTGGGATCTGAGATCGATCATGAAACACTCGGATCATTGACATCCATGTTTTTATATGTATATAGGTATATAACCTGCCTTAAAACTCGGATCATCTCGCGTTAGGCCCGCCTCCATCTCAGATCCCAATACGTGTACACTCACATTAGCACAAGCAGTACGTATAGTTACAGTTAAACACACGTCGCTCCAAAAATCCAATGTTTCGTACATCCGAAAAATTTCCAGAGCACAACTATAAATGAAATTTACTTTTTCTTACCCGCGTGCGGTTGGCCATACATAGAATCGATTTAGAGTCCATTTGTTCAATTGCTTGCCGCGCGCGCACTATAACGCGGCCGTGCAGCCATTATTGTTTCGCGCAGCAGCACCCGTGTAGCAATAAAATTTGCACTCGGGTCTTAAAACAAAAAAGGCTTACGCGCGCGCCGCAATTTCAATCAGCATTAGCGCGTGCTCAGGAAGGAGAGTAAAAAATCACGTACACGTATACGGTAGGGTACACGATCGTTAAAGAAAGAGAGAAAAACCTCATCCTCGCGCGCGCGCGATGAAGATTTGTCGGAGTTACGCCGGCCGTAATCGCGATACTTCGATCTTATACCTCGCGCGTATCATGATACAATATTATAAATTAGAAAATGTAACGTATTCATTATATACACATCGCGGCGCAGCGTGCGGAGTTAATTAATCGAGCTCGGGCGACGCGACCAACGCACAAGTTCAAATCCCATCGTATTATAAGTTTCGATCTATCGATCGATAACTCGGAGCGTATATAGATACGTTTCTCGGCTCTCGCGCGCTATACCGATTGCTTATTAAACCGTTGCACAATTTCGCCCTATAACTGTGTGCGTGTGTGTGTGTGTGTGCGTGTGCGCACTGCCGCCCAGCCAGCGAGATCGATGCAGATAATGATTATATACTCGACTAATTAGATCGTTTCTGTTCTCGGATTGTGTAACGAGCTCGAGGCGAAAATACAGTACTCTAGTTTCTGTTTCACGATCGAGTCCCTGCTACATGGGAGTAGATTTTCGCGCCTCGATCTCGGATGATATAAATTTTTCCACCCGCGATAATCGCAAGCTCGTATATAATGCTTAAATCGGGCCGGATATTCGAGATTCGCTGCTCAGCCTTATATAGGCTATAAGCAATACCTTCACCCGATAGCATTGTGTCACTCGACGCCCAGCTCGCTCGCTTGCGTGCACATGCGATGTGTGCGGACGCGTAAAGACGACGATAGTCTCTGTACGTAATAATCAAGCGCAGGTGTGCAAGCATATATATACAACAAGCGAAGCGTGTAACGAGGGCCTCGATACATCTATACAACATTTGCGCCGAATCATCGTCC
>CACVKI010139864.1:0-11493 GCA_902732785.1 Trichogramma evanescens | reverse complement strand
TATTGAATATTCCCGTAAAACTCCAGGAGACGAGGTATACAAGGGTCACCCTGGGCCCCAGGTACATCGTGGTACATTTTCGTTGCGATATTCGTTTTCAGCGACCCCAAAAACCCCCGAGTGCAGAAATTAGACTCATTTTTACGGATATTTAGTGAAATACACATATTGACCAAGTCGTGAGTTCAAGATGCATCCCTAAAATGCGTTTATTTCACCCCCAGGGTGCAAATTTTCATTTGTCCCTCATAAGTTTTGTTCACAAAATTTCTAGACGCTCTTCCGAATCGAATGCCGAAAACCGCATCTCAATCGGACTTACTGTTCAAAAATCGGAGGTTGAATGCTTTATTTCCTCGACTAATTGCTATCATCAGCACCCGTGGAGAGACTTTTTCCTCGCGCTACTATACTAGACCTTCCAAAACTGAACCGAATATCTCAAAAATTGTTTGAGAAAAGAGTCCTATGCAAGGTGAATAGCACGAGAATTTTTTTGTGAACTTTCGTGAACTGATTCGAATATTAAACATTTTATTCATTAAGTGATATTTTGTACCGTTTTCGAGCTTTTAAGAGTTTTAACGATAGCTTTTATTAGTCAAATCTATTATCTTCCTGGGTTATTTTGAATTAAATGGATCATGGCCGATTACATTAAACTGTATCTAAGGCAAAGGCGAAGAAATGATATTTCCATATGCAAGATTCTATTATATTCAATTATATCTCAACATCTACTATTATTTAAAATTTAAATATTTCATAAATATGCCTTATAATATTCTTACTCCTCCAACATTTCTTACAATTTCTTTGAAACAAACTAAAACCGAGCGAGCGTTAGCGAGCGAGGAATGACTCTAGTTACTTCATTATTATCTGATAACTGAATAAATTAGTTTTTAATTACTGGAAGAATAACGGGCAATTGATTGATTCGTTCTTAGTTACCACTCAAGAAATCAACAAATGAATGATTCAATTATCAGTTACCATTCAACAAATCGATGATTAAATAATTTATTTATCAGTTATTTGTTCAAAAGAAACAACAGAAACATTCAGTTAGTAATTTCGTGGTTGGTAACTGCTAATTAAAGAATTTAATTATCAGTTGCCAATGGATTAATTGATAACATTTGTAACATTGATTATACAACATTTTGAGGCACGGTGCACCTGCGTATCTGGCGGTTAGGCTTACCTTAAGGCCTGGCAGCGGCGACCAAGGCAGCCGAAGATCGGATCTCAACATATCCATCACCTTTGCTTGACTTAGCTGCCTGCCGAGTGCCGTTTTTATGAACGCCGCCAATCTTTGGAACGCCTTGCTGCACGAGATGAGGGTGCTCTATTGTAGCACTGGCTTTGGGAGGATCATGCGCTTATATTACTTGTGAAATAATATTGTGCCCCAATTTTATGTAGTTTTTATTTTATTGATTTGTTTTGTTTTCTTTGAATCACGTATTGTTTATTTAAATGTTAACGTAACCAATATCACACGAAAATTGTCTTCGTCAGCGTATTACCATGTAACAAAATGTATTGGCTGTGGCTTTATAGGGCTACCCACCCTTAGCCAAAAATAAAATTCTCTACTCTACTCTTTCTCTCTCTAACTCACAGAGTAAGTTCACATCTTACATTCACATCTTTCTGTTTTACTTCGGGTTTTTAGTTATTATTTCTTTTTTATTATTGTCTACAATTGAAACTTCTATCAGAAAGCCATTTAAAGTAAGATGACAATTTTCACAAATTTTCTAACTGTTTCAAAGGTGTCTTTTAAAAAAATTTTAATCGTGGAATTTTAAAACTAAGAAAAAATTCTTCACAAGGTACAAATATTTTTTGCTTGATTACGGGCCTGATTCCGCGGAAATTGTTCGTGGGGTCCTAGAAACCCTACTAAAAAATTAATTAACTGATAGGTTTGATAGAAAATTTCCTCAACTTTCCGATATTTTTATCAATGAATGCTCCGAATCTTTTCGGCAGTCCACCAATTATTTTCGCGATTGTGGCAGCATCTGACACATTCTCATTTATATCATTGAGTTGACAGGACAAATTTACTATGCGTAATACGTACGTCAACACGGTATCGCAAGCTTCCATCTTGCATTCATGAAACTTCTGCAAAAGTCCCAGCCTGTTCTTCTAGGAATTTTCTTTCTATCGCAAAAAATAATATTCTGCGGTTGCTCATCGATCATTGAATTCGATAGGATCACCATCGCCTGGACACTTTTCTCATCCCACTTTGCTTGATCCGGAGCACTTTAGAGGGTCGGACTTCCGATCTTATGACTATATTCTTCAGATTAAGGGCAATGAAGAGTTGTCTTATTTGAAATCTCCACACCTGGAAATTCACGACATCAAACTGTCGAATACTTTTCACGTTCATGCCGTCTGCCATTTTTACACGCGGGAAAAACTCAGTACAATTGCAACGCGCAAGCTCAACCAAAACTTCTGGTGTACTCGGCAAGATCAATCAACACTATGTCACACTTAAAATTAATTACCATCATACTGGGCCCATAACTTTTTGAGAATACTTGGTGGTTATTATAAATAACGACAAGGCAGATTGCAGTTTGAATAATAAATATTAATGAAAGAATGATTGACTTACTTAAACATTAGTTGAAAAACTCTCGTCATATATGACGAGATAAACAAATATACACTATTCAACAAAATTATCACAACAAAAAATTTCATCGAAATTTTGTCAATTTTCAAATGCTTCTATCTTGGTCTATATTCATCTTATTGGAACGAACTTTTTCAAATTTTTTGGAAATTTCGTCTTCTTTAAATCTATATATATATTATGTAAGGATTCAAGTTAACACAGAGTTACCAGTAGTATTTGAGCGCAACACAAAAAATTACTGAAAAAATCGATTGTTCAAACGGGTACAGGAACTACAGACAATTTCCAGTGTTGAAGTATAATTTGTTTTTCTTGGTGTGGTTTAGCCTACCAGGCTGCTAATCTGATTAGTATTTTAGAATATCTACACTTAAGCCACGCCCTTATTCTCTGATGGGCTCTCTGTTTTTTGTTAATAACTCATTAAGGAAGCGTCAGATCGAAAAAATTTATTTGGATTTTTTATTCAGAAGTTCACCCCCCTATCCGGGGATACCAATCTGTTCCATAATTTTTGGGACACCCTGTATAGATCGCCACGCAAATACAGCGTAATATTTCGTTGTTGTGTTTGTCACTATTGGCTTGTTTATATATTAAATATATTTATTTATCATTTTTTTACAAATTCGTTCATGCATTCTCACATTTCGACTTTCTAACCTACATTACAATGTACATTTCTACTCTCGTTTGATGTGGCAGAATCAATACACACTTGGCCGCATTGTTTGTTTATTAGCATTCCAAGCGCATCTATGCACTTAGGATCATTGGTCAAAACAACTGCCGAATGAGGACATTAACAAGACTCTTGATGTATTTATGAAATTCATTGTTTTACTTCGTCGATTAGCTCAGTTATTATTAAGGTAGTACAAAAACTCTACATGACTAAAGTCCGATCACCCAGTATAATACGCTTAATATAAAAAGTAATTTGTTATTGTACTTACACCAGAGTATTGTTGACATACTAGGCCAATTTGTTGCAGATCATCAAAAGAACAGCAAGCTGTTGTACCGAGAGTTATTGAGACAAAAAATGGTACATATCCTTCAGCTATATCAGCCTCTATAGCCTGTAATTAACATAAATTTAATTATCTTTTCGATTCTAGTTCTTTGTTGATAACATTTTTTTCAAGTATGCAATCAATTTGAAAATCATTTGCAGCTATTGTAACGAGCCCGGATTCAGGATTGAACATACTCCACCGTGATATGTTAAATGTTGTCTAAATTACTCGTTAATACTGCTGTGGGAGAGTGGGAATGAATTAGACGATGGATTTTACAAAATATCACAATTTATTTCGCTTACTCATTGGTGGATTATAAAGGCTGGTTACACTTGGATTACTCCTTGCTCGCACACTCTACATTCTCTCTTCACTCACTAAATCAGTCCTCACGGTTCATACACGCTATTCGTTCACTCCGTCCCCGCACGGTAACTCAGAGTTGCACATACTACGGACTATACTCTGTACACGCTTGCACTCGTTCACGCACTAGCTGGACTCTGACTCGAAAAAACTGACTCACATCTTATAACGACCGGGGCCATTGGCGCTGGAAGCGTCAAAGGCTTGTCTTGATGCTAAAACCAAGCAAGCCTGCCTTCGAGCCCTCGTCGTACCACCCGCTCTGCATGCTGGACACCGCGGGAAAGCTCCTGGAAATGATCATTGCGGATCGTCTGGAAGCCTTTACGGAGGGTCCTGTTGGACTGGCAGACTCTCAGTTTGGCTTCCGTAAAGGGAGGTCCACCCTTGACGCCATACAGAAGGTTCTTAGCACAGCTAAGGCAGCAATCAGTGGCAAGAGGTATCATACAGGTACGAAGAAATACTGCGTCATCGTCACACTAGACGTTAAAAACGCTTTTAACTCGGCGCGCTGGAATCATATCCTCAGTGCCTTAGAGAAGATGGGAGTGACACCCTATCTCCGTCGAATAATCGCCAGCTACTTCAGCGACAGGGTGCTGGAGTACTCCTCCGACGATGGCGCGGAGACCTACAGCGTCACAGCGGGTGTCCCCCAGGGTTCTGTGCTTGGCCAGATTCTCCGGAACGCCATGTACAACAAGATCCTTGGACTCAGGCTGCCTAGTACAGTGTCGATTGTCGGGTTCACAGACGATATCGCGCTTACAATCGTTGACAAAAAATTGGAAGATATCAAGGCAGGCGCAGACGACGCCATCCGGCTTGTGCGTAGGGCCCTTAACGAACTGGGTCTGCAGACTGCCGATCAGAAAACTGAGGTTCTGCTGGTCACAAGCAGAAAACTGAAGGAAAGCAACACCCTCAGAGCCGGTGACTGCGATATTACGTCCGTTCCCTGCATCCTATACCTCGTTGTGCACATCGATGACAAGCTGCGATTTGATCAGCACCTGAAAGTCGTTGGTAAGGAGGCCGCCCGGGTTGCGGGCGCCCTGTCCGGCCTGATGTCCAACATCGGGCGCCCGAGATGTAGCCGGCGCAGGCTTTATACCAGCGTCGTTGATTCAGTCCTCCTCTACGGAGCCCCAACATGGAGAGAGGCTACAGGAACACACAGCTATGTCCGCAAGGCAGAAGCAATCGATCGGCGCGCGTGTCTTCGTGCGATATGCGGCTTCCGCAGCATTTCCTACGAGGCGGTGCATGTACTTGCTATCACTCCACCACTGGTCCTCCTCGTTGACGAACGCTCGAGGCTCTACGAGCACAGTCGCGAGGACGCCAGGAGTGACGCCACTAGTGATGAGCGTGCCAAGACGCCGGAGAAGTGGCAGACCTAGTGGTCTACTACAACTCAAGGTCGGTGGACTCACCGGCTTATACCGAGCATCGCCGCGTGGATCGAAAGGAGGCGTGGAGAAGTGAACTACCACCTCACGCAACTCCTGTCCGTCCACGGCTGCTTTAGGTCTTACCTATGTCGTACAAATAACGACACAAGCAGCTCGTGTCCGACCTGCCATCCTGCAGTGGAGGACGTTGAATGTGTCATCTTCCACTGCCCTCGATTCACGGTGGAAAGAGAAGAGCTTTACCGCCTAACAAACGGGCCATTGGAGCCCGAGACATTTGTTGGATTCATGCTCGAAAACGAGCGAAACTGGGAAGCAACGTCCTGCTTCGCTAGCTCAGTCATGACAAAACTGAGAAGCGAGGAGAAGGCAAGAGGAAGATGACCGGACGATGCGATACGAAGAAGACGCAATCCAGAAGACAAGCTAAACCATATATGAGCTCCCAAGGAGCTACAGCCTTCCCCGCGAAGTAATGCCTAACGGTGGTCCCGCGGAGAAAAACAAAGGCAGACGAAGAGGATGGGTTTTAGTCGGTATTAGTAGAGAGGCAGACTATCCGCCCACCAACACCTGTACATACACAACAGTACACTACTCGAGTCCGACATATCCATGCGACAAATACCTTTGTCGCATGTTGAATCCGTAAATAGGATTTCCCTCCTTCCCCCCCAAAAAAAACATCGTATAACGAACCACACGAAAATTGTAAAACGAAAGTGCTAAGAGTCAAGTATGAAAGAGACCGATCGTGAGTTGCCCCGTGCTTATACAGCCTGGTGTACTCTGATTTTTTAGTACTGTTTTGTTTGATAAATTCAGTTGCACTGACAAGGAGAGCTTTTTAGGTCCGGGTCACAGATCTTTACCAAACTTTTTCGGGGGTATTCTGGTACTCAATACTAAAGCTCCCTGTGCTTAGTTTGATCCAATGGGACTTAGGGCCCATTTTGTAGAGGATTTTCCACATTATCAAAAAATCGTTGTTATTTTCTATATCGATACAGAAGTGCTTAAACGAAAAAATGCAACGATTAAAAATTTTTTAATTTTTCAATGAATCTGTTTGGATTTTTTCAGAATTTTTGGGACCATCTATCACTTAATTCATGAGGCCCAAATTTGACACTTTTTTAATAGATTTTAGGTCTTCTTAAAGAGAGTGGTAGATGGTCCCAAAAATTCTGAAAAAATTCAAGCAGATTCTTTGAAAAATTTAAAAACTTTTGATCGTTGCATTTTTTCGTTCCAGTACTTCTATATCGATATAGAAAATAACAAAGATTTTTTTATAATGAGGAAAATCCTCTACAAAATGGGCCCTAAGGCCCATTGGATCAAACTAAGCACAGGGAGCTTCAGTATTGGGTACCAGGAGACCCCAAAAAAATTTTGGAGCAAATCCATGACCCGTACCTGAAAAGCTCTCTTTGTGAGTCATTCGTTCTCAACAATTTAAGTATTTATTATTCTTCATGATATTTATGCAAATTTACGGTACATCAAAGTTCGGGCGTGCGCGTAAACGCATGTTTCGTGCCGATACAAATTTGAAGATGTTGCTGAAGAGATTTTGATCTCTGCCGCGCTGCTATGGCTCAACCATCTCAGCGATATCAGATGACTTAGCTTCTTTTAGCAATGAACAGGCGACCGCATGTTTTCGAGTTTTTAAAGTTTCTACGGCTACTAAGGTGTGATGTAACACTATCAGTACTTATTTAGACGTTGCAAGACATGTTCTACGAGATGGGGCAAAAATGTATGTTTCGGGAAACCGCTTCGTAATAAAATTTAACAAAGCTATTTAATAAACATAAAAAGAAAGCACGTGGAAGCTGATCCTTGGCAAATGAGTATTTCTACTTCAATCTGACAGATGCGGCTGTTTTTTAATGATTTTTCAGAATTTTTTTCTTTATTTTTATGCATGCAGGCAAAAAGAAATTTTTATCCTTTTTTCCCACGATAGAACTTTGAAAGAGTATCATATAGAACATAACTTTTGGCGTCACGAGTCAAATTTTTGCTTTTATAAATTATTTAGGCTTATTCCAGACTATTTTCCAAGTCCCTTTTATTCATATTACTGTCTGCATAAATCCTCCGCCATCAAGTCATTTTTCCACTTAACAGCTTGTGTAAACCATAAATCTCTTTATTTCGAATTTAATTTTCGAGAAATTTTCATTCCACTCGTTTCCATTAAGTACGAGAAATTCTGCACGAGAAACAAAAGTTGTTCTTGGAGAAACTGTGGGTTGAGCGGTCATCCGTTAAGTTGTTGTGAAACCTGTGTGTGCAACGTTAGAACGTAGTTTTCGTGTTCGTGTTCATGTTCTTGAAGTCGTGTGTGAGGCAAAGAGTTTCGGAGACTCTGCGTTATATTGTGACATAACGAGCATTAGGGATTTGCTTACAAGGAAGTGCGAGTCTGGACAGAGTGAATTCGCTGTACAGAATCCTTTGTGCGTATCGTCCGAGACATCTGCGAGATCAGCAATACACGAGGTTGGATCAAAAATGCGAACAGTAAGTTTGAAGCAGCTAGGGACAGCATAAGATTTAACAACGAGGAAAAACAAAAGCCAAGGCATCGAGTGGCAACGGATGTATGAAAGTGTTTATTTTGATAATCGTTGAAATCAAATGATAATCATCATAGTGAGTCCTTTGGACAGTCCAAGGCATAAGTGGTTCGAGTCAACGTGTCGTGTATTTGAGACCTACGCGAGGCCATCTTACGAGTAGATTATTTCCACCTTGGACGCTTATGCGAGAGTTAGTGAAATGACTCGTATTCTATTGGTGTGTGTGATCAAACCACGCGTCTGCTAGTGCTTGCAGCTGCGGTGCGTAGACTGTATTTCGGCGAGAACTCAGCCTACGGCGTGCAGTGCAATTACGTGACACTCAATGCGACTCTCGTTGGGCTAGCGTGTTACCTGTGCGTTTTTCCCTTGGAATCACATACATCAATAATTACCCGACACACTATACGATGTACTACTATCCGCCTCGAACCGATGGCAGCGTCGTGATAAGAGCTGGCCTAAAGCGGCAATATTTTTCTTTTTTCTGTCTTTCGTTTTTTTTATTTATGTACAAGTATCCCTCGTTATCCGCGGGCGTTACGTTCCGAAAAAGTACCGTGGATAGCAAAACCACGAATAACAAGACCTTGTTCTTATGGGAAACGGGGGGTTACGTTCCGTGAGATTCAGAATCATGTAACAAGAAATATTAAAAAAAAATAAAAATCAATTTAGTTACCAAAATTATAAATATGATTTAAGAATTACTTTTTTTGCACAAATAATCCTTCCTTAATCACTTATAAAAGTTTGTTTTGAGTGTTTTAAAATCATTTCTAAAAATTTTCACACACGATGCATGTTGCCCAAATACTTTTGAGCTGCTAAGGAATATTATCCTTATTGTCCCGTATAGAACGTATAGTAGACTTATTTTTTTTAATTTTCTCGCAATTGAAGCAATAGTTTCATCATTTTCGATTAATTTCAAAATTTGTAACTTATCTGCAAGATTTATTACTTTTCTTGGTCTGGATGAAGTCGATTTATGAGAAATTTTAGCAATTGCAGCCATTTTAACACACAATGTGAGAAACTTTTGACAATGAAAGAAACATTTTATTCAACCGATTTATTCAAACTGAATGGTGGTCATGTGTGAGATACATGTATTTCGTATATTAGCAGACAATAATAAGTCGATGTGAATATATTTTCTGGGTATATTTATTTACATTTATTAGTTATTTACATTCCAAGGGCGAGAAGCCGAGTGGATACGGTCGAGGAGATTGAGGAGACAGTAGTCATCGCCTTGGCCGCTACGCGGCCGCGGCGCTGACTGCCTCTGCCAATGCCGAAAAATCTTCTCCACCGTATTTACTCGGCTTCTTAGCCCTTGGTATATGAAAATTTTTTCTGCCTAAGCGCACGTTTTGAGCGCTCCTCGACTGTACGCCCGTCTCCTCGACCTGTATTCAATGATTTCAGTGCGAGGAGAAGCCTGAATCTCCTCGACTATACTCACATACATTACTCATTGAGAACGCTCAGCGCGTAATCAACCTCAAACGGGTGCGTAGGCTGAAAAATATAATAGAATGCTTACATCATCATTCATTCGTGTATTTGAACCACGGATAACGCGGGATACATACGCGGATAACAAGGGATGTCGCATTTCGGCCTACCGTGGATACGGTGAATCGCGGATAACAAAACCGTGGATATCGAGGGATGCCTGTAGATGATGCAGCAGAAGGTCCCAGCTCTTTACTGGTTAGAAACGAAAAATAAAGAAAATAATGAAGTTTAACCTGTAGTAAACTTTGAAGTCATTGATGTTTCTTTGCCCAACATTAAGATGTATGATTTGATCAGAAATATTTATTTACAATTTGTAAAGTAATAAAGTGTGGATCTTGGTTAGAAGATATGAGCCTTAGATGATATGATCTAATACCCGAAATCATACTCGTTGGCTCCGAGCGCTAATTGTATTCTTAGGATGAACATATCGACTCCAATACCTTTTAGTGCCATGCTAGTTATTGTTATTTATTTACTAGTGCCATATTAGTTATTGTTATTTATTTACTAGTGGCTACTATAGTTGCAGAATGCTAAGCAAATCCAAAATACAACCCTATTATAACAACCCAGTTACTGACACGACTTTTTTTTTTATTTAGATCCATACAATTCGCTCACAATATGATTAAAACTATATGTTTAACTCGCGAGTAAAGCCATTTCGAGTGTTTTTAAAAGCGTTAAGTTTGTGATAAGAACTTAAAAATAATATACCAATTACTTCACAAGCATACAGAATGAGAATTAATAATTATTATTAATGGTGCACTAAGACGACGGAATGTGGTTTGAAGTCTTTTACCCAGTCAGTACAACCCAAAAATTCTCGAAGAAGTTTTTACAGGAGCCAGATCGATGACCTAATGTACCAAGTCGACGGAATGTGGCAATCAGACCTTCAGCTGTCCATACTCAACAACCCCTTAAACTTTCATAACATTCATTCCGTGACGTCGTTCTCTAGAAACCGTTGACCACAAAATATGTCGAAATCAATTGAGCTGAAAGGATAAACGACTTCGCTTCACTCAGCATTAATAATAATTAATCCATTAATTATTATCCTAATTAATTATTAATTAATTATTCATTAATTATTAATGATTTAATTAATCCACACAAAAAAAAATGTCGAGTCCACCGACCAAACCTAGTGGACGTATAGTATATTACTGCCCTCCCTATCAAAAAAAGTCAGATGATAAATCAGATGATTAATCATGTGATAAGTCAGATGTAAATTTGGTCATTTTGTCAATCAAATGAACCATTTCTTGATCCTTTCCTGTAATGGTAGGTCTTTAAAGTTTGCACTTCTATTTAGAAAATTGAATACTGCAACAAAAATTAAAAAAGTTTTTCATTTTTCATACAATTATTTAAAATAAAGTTATTCCTGCTGGAAAAAGTCAAGTGATAATGAAGTAATTTGTCATACCAAAATCTGAAAATGCTCATGAATGACATAATTTTGGCTTTTTTGCGTTGTTACATATTTTATGTAAGGCGGGTGGAGTTATAAAAGAAAAAGATATAGAAACATATAGATATTGTGTGGCCCATCGACTTCTCCTTCTGCCCCTGTTTAACCCCCGCGGAACCGCCGTTGGGCACTACTTCGCGGGGAGAGGCTGGGCTGGTGCAGCAGCTCATCACGTTTGCGCAGGTTGTTGTTGCGTCTTCTTCATGCCGCATCGTCCGGTCATCTTCTTCCGGCCATCTCTTCGGCTCTCAGTCTTGCTATGACTGAGTGAGCGAAGGAGGCTACCACCAACCAGTTTTTTTCGTCTTCCAGCATGAGCTGGACTATGTTTTCAGGCCTGGCCACTTCTTGGAGCTGGCGATGGAGCCTCTCTCTTTCCTCCTCGAATCGAGGGCAGTTGAAG
>CACVKI010139862.1:0-10087 GCA_902732785.1 Trichogramma evanescens | reverse complement strand
TCTGGTACCGCGGAGTGAGGCTAGCGCACGAGCGTATGCGAGTGTGATGCGAACGCCGCGGTGCCAGAATGTGCGACTTATGCCACAGAAAAGCGCGCCATAAATGTCAACTTATGCCACACTGTGCTATAAAAGTCTTTTATAAAAGACACACATAAAAGTCTTTTATAGCACTGTGTGGCATAAGTTCACATTTATGGCACGCTTTTCTGTGGCATAAGTCGAACATTCTGGCGTCGCTGCGTTCGCATCACACTCGCATACGCTCTTGCGCTAACCTCACTTCGCGATATCAGAAAGTGCGACTCATTACTCGGAAAAGGGGGCATAAATGTGAACTTAGCACAGTGCTATAAAATTATGTACGATACTCGTGCCATGGGGACACTTGTATCGTAAAGTACTATATGTTTTGACTTCTAACTTTTTTTATATTCCGTGAATCTCTACGTTTTTGGTCTTAAATTAAAGCTTGGCTTTTCTGCTTCCATTGTACCGAAAAAAAAGTATAAAAATTCCTTCATTTAAACATGAAAAAAATCGAAAAAAATTTTTTTTCCAAAAAAACCGAGTTTACAACACGATACAATAAATCATAATTTTTGAACTACTCGGTGGATCCTAAAATAAGTGTTTGACGCTTCATGCGATACACAAATCCTTCAAAACAACCTGAACCGCTTCTCGCTACGTGTCTCCGTTCAAAAGTTACACTGGTTCCAGACCACCAGACATACATACACACACATCCATACAGACATTTGTTCAGAATTCAATGAAGATTACGAATATGTGTCCGAAATTGTCCTATGACTTCTATATCAAAACTTTTTTTTGACGCCTATCACAAAGCTTCCTCTATGAGAAAGCAAAAGGTTCTTAGAACCCGATGGTTCCGGTAAAAAAGTTTGAAAATTCCTTTTTTAGAATTCCTTGTCAAATTTTAATAAATTTTAACTGTTTCAAGTTTCCGATTGAAGCCTCCTAGCTCAATCAAGAGCATCAAAATAGTTTCATCATTTCTTCATGTCTTCAGAATTTTGCATTAATCTTTGTCATGCTCTAGATTGAACTAGGAGGCTTCAATCAGAAACTTGAAACGGTTAAAATTTATTTAAATTTGACAAGGAATTCCAAAAAGTATTTTCAAATTTTGTTACTGGAACCATAGGGTTCTAGGAACCTTTTGTTGTTTATTAAGGCCCCATAGCTACGGGGTTCTTCATTTTTAGGCCAAAACTAACTGTTAAAGCCTTGGAAGCGAGGATCTGAGTGATTCGGGAACTAAGTGACACCCTATTACATATGTACATTGTTACATATACATCTGTGTATATGGTGCATTATTTAAAAAGTGTGATATTTGGAGTGGGTAAAATGGGCATTATTGGATAAACCGAAAAACTTACTTTCTTCTATTTTGAGTTTGATTTTTCCGGACCCCCGTAGTTTCTGACACTTGATTCTTTGTTCTTTCATGGAATATTTACTTTTTATCGGCCATCATTTAATGCGTTTATTTTCTTGTTACACACATGAAAATTTGTCACGGAGGGGACACTCACGGAGGGAATAAATCGCACTTTTATCAAATTTCACGACGACAACAAAGTTGAAAATTTTTTTTCTGATCACCCACAAAAATTGTTTGTAAAAACGAACGTTTTTATGCTACCAGAGTCAAAAACAAAAAGTGCTAGCTCGAAAACTCGTCGATCACAGAGGGGACACTTTATTTTACTATTACGATTTTCGTGTGCGACTATTGTTATAGCGAAGCTGCAATTAAGATTTGAATATTCTATGGGTAAAAATCGAGTACCTTAGTTCTGAAAGATGGCCCTCATATAGTTAAAGAGGTCAAAACGACTGTCTTGCACGTTTACTGGCCCTAAATTTGGAATGATGTAAAATTTCACATAATTTAAAGACACATTTGTTACTAATGTACAATTGTTTTGAGACTATTTAAGATGACGAGTGATGCAAAAAAACTTTCTTTAGGATGTATAGAATAGGGCCCATGTACCATAATATTGCTGGATATTTGTAAAAATGTTTTTAATGAGTGAAAACAATCGATTCCGAGTTCAGGACAGGTCACGGAGGGGACATTTTGTATGTTCATCCGGCTGGCAAATCATTGTGGTCTTTATTGATGGAAATTTCATAGTTGCGGAAGGTAGAATTTGGTAAAATAAAAGGTTCTACCGATTCAGTTTTAATATTTTTAAAGTTTTCTAATAGCTACGATAACAAGACATGTCATATCACGTTTTTGAAATAATGCACCATATGTCACTGCACTTTATACATGTATGTGACTGTGTCATATACATATCATTGTGTGTTATATATTCATAAACAATATAACTGTATGTATGTTGTACACATATAAACAAGATTGATAATAAATTGTGAGTAATTTGAGGTTTTGTACATAAATTTAGGGACACTGTATTTGTGATATAAATATGAGTGAATTGGAAGTTCTAATGTGAGATTTTACATGTTTATAAGAAAAGTGAATTCAAATATAATTATCTCAGTCATCACATATAACCAAGACCAGCGTACACTAACCTTTATATATGAATGAAAGATTGACTCGACGCATTAAGCTATCTGGGAGAATAAAACATTATTTCCATAGGTTCATGATGTTAAAAATTGAAGTTGAATTACTGTTTTTCATTGTTCAAAAAGTTTTGAGCATCCTCAATGACATAAGAGTATTATTGTTAGATATATTGGTGTATTTTTGTTTTTTTTAACTCCTGAATGAAGCTGATGACATAATTCAGAGTGAAACGCTGCCGAAAAAATCAGCTAAGCGTTACAATCAAGTTTACGATGAGTATAAAAATTGGAAAAGTTCCAACCAAAAATCGCTTTCAAATTCGGAAGAAAAGAACTTGATTATGTACTTTAAAGAGCTATCAACAAGGAATAAGCCCCCGAATCTTAGGAGCATATGGTCAATGCTCAGAACGACGCTGCTAACCAAGGACGACATAAATATCAACGATTTTTTGAATTTAAAAACATTATTAAAAAATAATAACAAGGGCTATCAGATAAAACAAGCTTCTGTTCTTGAGTGGGATGAGATCCAGCGTTTTAAGGAACAAGCTCCTGAATTTAACTCGCAGAAAAGGTAAGGGGAATTATTTGTTTGCATTATTATTATCATTATTTTGATAAATCACGTGTGCATATGTGCTTGTGTATGTGAATGTGTATGAGATGCACATGAATTTAAAGACTCGAAAAACGCAATTTTATTTTAAATGTATGAAATTATTAATATGTTTACAGGTAATTTGCATTTTTGGAATTTGCGGTGGACTTTAATGTGAAGAGCTGATGAATCTCAAGGCCAAAAATATAAAAATTGAGGGTTATCGATTTATTGTATCAGTGATGCGGACAAAAACATATCACCCACAAGAGTTCATCGTACGAAGACTTTATTATGAGACAATAAATAAGTATGTTTCTCTGCGACCAAAAAAAGTTTTTACGCACAGATTCTTAATTCAATATCAAGAGGGGAAGTGCCTGCATCAAGTTATTGGGATTAACACCATTGGGAAAGTTCCACGCCAGATAGCTCAAGTTTTAGGTTTGAACAATCCCGCAACATACACAGGACACTGTTTCAGCAGAACCGCAGCTTCACTATTATCCGAATCGGGCGCAAATCTGCAGATAATTAGACATATGGGAGGATGGCGATCAGACACTAGCCTTAGCACTACCTAGCTTATCGATACATCGAGCACTCAAAAAATAATCGTCAAAAAATTTTTTTCGTGGAATAACCCGATGCCAAGCACTAGTAAAGGCTGTGCATCGTCATATAAAAGTGACCTTATGCTGAGTACAATCAGTACATTAGCAAAAAATAATGACCCTGAGTCATCCACCATCAGTACAGGTAGTGAAAAGGTAGCTGCTAGCTCGGAAGTCGATGAATTGGACTTAAAATGGAACGATTTTTCTGAAAGTTTAGATATTAGCGAGCCTCCAAAACGCACTGGTAAGCAAATTTTTGTTTTACGTTAACAAAAGGTTTTTCGAAGAGAAATGCAATTTTCAATATTTTTGTTTATTTTCTCAAAATCAAATGAAGCAGCAACTAATTTTACTACGGGTAAAGGAAAGAAGTTGATCGAAATGAAAATTTCAACACTCGCTGCGCTCATGCCGCAAACGTCGGGGCAGGCATCGAAAACAACTCTGACTAATAAATAAATTAAACAATTTTATTTGAAATGTACTTTCGCCCGGGAATCAAGAAAAGTAGTATACGGTACGCGGCGGCGGGACATCAGCTTTCGCCCCTTGTACCTAAAAGTACTATGTCTTACTTTTTAATGAATTTTTTTAAAATACAGATTTAAGGTACCTTTCCCCCTTTAAGTTCTGCAAACCTCTGTATGTGTTTTTCCATTTTGCAAATCTTTAATTATCGAAAATTTATTTCTCAATGATAAGGTTTTTTTTTTATTAAAATCTCCCATTTTGAAAATGTACGAATCAAGTACAGCAAGAAAAGTACAAGATACACATTTTTCTCACGAAAGCAACCGTACAACTGATCATCAAATCATCAAACTTGCTTAATATAACCTCTGTTTACATAATTCTGAGTTTCTGTAGGAGTATTCTGCTACGAATGTTAACACGCAATTTCTCGTTATAAAGTTCAATTTTTCCAAAATTTTTCAAAATTGTTGCTTGTTATACCTTACTTCTTGTTATATTGCACTCTTTATATCGGTACAATTTCCTATACTTCATGCTTTGGAACCAACCAAATGTTCAAAATCTGCTCGCTATAGCCGGTCTCTCGCTGTATCCGGCCTCATAATAAACAGTCTCCACTGTATAAGCACTCTAATGGAAAGAATATCACACGTTATTGGAGTTTCCAAAAAACATATTTCTACACCATGCGAGCATTAACGACTGGGGATGGCGAATCGCTCCTTCTCAAATAGGTGGACTTTTAAGTGATCATTTTACTCATGCGCCAAATCGCGAAGTAGTTGCAGCATTAAGTGCTAACC
This sequence comes from Trichogramma evanescens, assembly GCA_902732785.1. Lineage (NCBI taxonomy): Eukaryota > Metazoa > Arthropoda > Insecta > Hymenoptera > Trichogrammatidae > Trichogramma > Trichogramma evanescens. Next base: position 5,012 of record CACVKI010139862.1, on the reverse strand, counting down.
AGAATGATAAAAACGGCATCTGATCACCCCGATGCAGCACCTTCGCTTCGACTATAGGACGTGTCATCTACTTTGTTAACAGAGCTTTTCAACCGGGCCAACGTGAATCAAATGATTGAGTGCAGGTATAAAAGAAAAATGCCTCCAATCCCCGGATCCTGGATGAGCTACTCAATATTTCCTAATGTTTTCGCAATTCCATGGTGGGAAAACCTTTTTTGATTTACGATTCGTTTGAAGAAAAAACGATAACAATAAAGAAAACCGTATTTTAATATTATAGACAAAAGAAAAATTAAGTCCTATATCGAGAAGCCGAGTTTGATACGTCCATTAAACGTTTAAAACAGGTTCAAGTATTTTTCATCGACTGTTAGTGATCATATAAAAAACAATTACTATTTTTCGCGATGTTTCCAATGAAATGCAGAATAGCATTTTGGTTTCTGCGATTAAATATAGAATGGTCTTGGAATAGGTCCATGTCTTGTACGTGCCAATTATTCAAAAATTTTGCTTCATGGACCGTCAGGACAATAGTTTAAGGTAGTTGGTTGATGAATCGAAAATGAATAGATCGTTTTGAATATCCAAAGGGTTGTTCTTTGTGACTCCCTTCATATATTCCCAAAATTTCAATCCCGGTTATCGAACTAACTTTCGAGAGCGATTAATATAATAATAGTATATAAATTTCAAAATTTGTAAAAATGTAATGGAAAGGTGAAAAAAAAATCCTACTTGAAAATAAAATAAAATAAAATTTTTTTCGATTGTAAGTGCCTCCTTAAGGGCTCAAAGGGGGCTTAATTAATTATATATTTCTATATATAGTATTAAGCTGAAAAGTGAAAAAAATTTTTTTTTCAGAAAACAGGCATAAGAGCCTTTTTCAACACCCCATTGAAAGTACTTTGTCCAGTTAAATACTTACAAACACTTAAATTAACTGGTATAAGTCTATAAACCTGTAGCGATAAGCATTTGGGATATCTAAGCTGTTTGCTGTAAGATTTGAAGTGTTTTCATGACACAATTGAGTTGTATGTGGTTTCATTTTCTTTGATGGATCATTATCCATCAACGCAACCTTAAACTAAGCATTTTTTCATTTTTTCAGCTTAATACTATAAATAGAAATATATAATTATTTAAGCCCCCATTGAGCCCTTAAGCTCAGCTAAAGAGTTTATTTTCGAGTATATTATCTGTGACGCCCTTAAAATATCCATGAAAAGAAAACGAAAAACATATTCGAACATAAAGTTTTCCGCTTTTTTCGAATCTGAAATAAAAAAGGGGGCTCCCGTGTTAAAAATCGATTTTGGTTCGCTGTAGCTTAGAGGTTATGTTCAAGGTCAAATTAAAGGTCCCCATTGGATTACTCATTGAAAAATACGTCTGATACGAGGTTTTTAATTTTTTTTTTTAAGCCCACTCCTTTGAATGTTAATGAAGCGTGGTAATAAAGATATTTTAAATGTAAAAACTCGATTTTTCTAGAAACAAAAAACATCGATTTCGCTCGATAACAAAAAATTTACCCTCAAGATTTTTTTGAACATTCAAAAAACCATCTCTCAATCAATTTTGGTGACGTTTCGAGTTTTGAGGAAATATTTTGACTCATCGAAAATGTGTAAAATCGCAATTTTCGTGATAATAGTTCAACTAGATTAACTCTATACAGTGTTAAAATAATTGAATTTTAATTTTTTGGGTCACATTTTAAAGGTCTGGCATGGACCTTCAAAATGAGCTATTCAAAAAATATTTTCATGCGTATTTACGTTTTTTACAGCAATATGAAAAGTGGCAGATTTTACTAATTTTTCCTTCCACGTGAATGATTCTTAGAAATGCACCCTTTAGCCAGGGGGTAACTTGGGTTACTTGAATGGAGTTAAACTTTTTTCCAAAAAAGTGGAAATTTCAGCAAAAAAAATTATACCACTAGGACTTAAAACGGTTTACGGGGCCCTTAACGACAAGCATGTAAGAACAGAGCAAAAAAGGCCATTTTTTGATGTTTGAATATCCCAACAGAGGGCCCACGTGCACTTTAAGGCCGAAAAATTTGGCTGAGAAATTTTATTTGGATATTCTCAAACATACTCTAATATGAATAAAATCCATAAATCCGATTTTCAAAACTGCAAATTCCCATAAAAGCCAATGTTAAATGGCACAAAACTTTGGATCTCATTATTTCCTAAATTTGTATGGTAACTCCAAATTTTTTTGATACCAAAAATTTTGTAATTTCATAAACTATCATCGGTTAAAAATTCACTTCGATGTAAAGTTTTTTTCATTGTCGCTACAGCCTCGTTAAGTTTAATAATTATAAATATAGAAATGGAAAATGAAATTGACCTTAATGAATCGACAATTAAATTATCAATAAATGAGTTCAAATAGTAACGAGTTATGTTGATCAAATGTATAACAAATTATAAAACTAAAGAAATTAAGATATTCGATTTAGCTGAGCCAAAATCTGCTTTTAAAACTGCTCGAAAAAAAGAGCCACTGTGGCACTTTTTTCAAGAGCAGTCGCTATGCATCTGTTTCGAACTCCCCCCACTACTTTATGGGGCACAGACAATAACATTTGCTCAGTACGCGTAGTGCTATACAGCGAGAGCAGCAACTGAACTAATTGCGTTTCAGTGTAGTTTTGGAAAAAAACGTCTGGTTCGAACTCGATTAGATTTCTTGTTTGTTGCTTTTTTAAAGTTGTTTCCGTTTAATAACCCCACAGGTTGCTCCATTCACTTTGGAATGTTTTTTTTCTGAAAATTTGGACAATTTCAAAAAAAGCTCATGGTCACTTTTAATTTTGAATCATTCTACTTCAATCTAGGAATTATTTGGATATTTGTGATTTTTCATAAATTTCGAAAAAACGCTAAAATGGCAAACTTCGGGCCTCTGAAGAAGTGTCATAGAAGGTCCCAATTTTTCTAAAATTTTTTTGGGACAAATCCGACATCGAAAAGAACAAGTTTTTCATATTTGCAGAGAAAAATTTTTTGGCCATTCGACTTCACAGAGAATCGGCTATATATATTTAACTGTGAAGACCACTAAAACAAGTTTTCAGCTTCAATAAATACTTACTGCAGAATTGTAAAGTGAGTTTTTAACCAATTTTTATGGTTGACAGCTTAAACTCTTTGTAAAAGTATTCTCCTGCACTAAAATGTAACAGAATTTTAAAAAATTTCATACTGGGGGCCATAGTGGTTTTTTGCATTCAAAATGAAGCGAAAAAACATGGATGATTCCTATATTTGTTGAAACTTGGTTGATGCATTATTTAACACTTGTTAATCATTTCAGGTTTTAACTCTGGTGTGTCCCTTTAATCAACTGTATCATGGTTATCTACGTACAGATATAAATAAATAACATACCTTGCAGATACCTTGAATCTTTACCTTTCTATTGATATAATTTAATATGCCTTTCAACGAACTAATTAAAGAGATATTTGAGGAGGTTCCCTTGCGTAACATGCTAGTCGGTTGAGTATTAGGGCAGTAACACGGGTTAAGTTAGCTGACTTGTCGTCTGCTAACCCTAAAACTAGCCGAAAAAGTCGTGTTTTCGCCACTTCTATTAAAAAAATATTGAAAAAACAACTGGCTACCTGTATTTTGAGACATGGGTTTGGAAAAATAAGTACTTTCTCTACAATTTGTATATAATTAAGATTCCCGTGCACGCTTTGATGTCTTTTCATAAATTTTAAGTATAAATGAATTCTCATATAAGCCTATGTTAATTTTCGAAACTTCGATAGCGTTTTTCACAAGATTTTGCCTGGCTGGGGCATATAAGAGTTCGGGAGGTCAAATTGATAATAAACTTTTTGCATACTTTGCAAGGGAACGCCTTAATGATGAAGATCAATCTTGTCGCGAATTCACCCAAAACGGTGCCTCGTGTGCTCGTAAATACCAACTTACATACATGCGGGAAATTTATACTATTCTATCTATCTATCTATACTATTATTATTATTATCACTTGACTACTTTAATCCAAACAAAAATAATTTGTTTACTACCGATAAATAATCGAAGGGGAGTTCTTTCAAGTTACATCCCTAACTGATTTTACGAATGTAACATCAAAAATATCATTAAACCGATATTTTTGAAATGTTGATCACCTTATTATAAATATTTTAAGCAGGGACTGACGTTAAGATACTTCAATTTTTCCACAAATTAAATTTGTTTATAGCAAATTGTTTTTAAAACTGGTTGATTTTTTTCACGTACTTCTTCAAACATTAATAAAACGTAAAAATTTGAAAAATCAATAGAAATTAAAAAACTTTAATCGATACTTATGAAAGACATGATATCATTCTGAATTTTTTGGGACAGATAATGCTCAAGAGAGAGTGATTTTCATTATCTTGTTACTTTAAATAAGTTTTTATGAACCAGCTTTGTTTACTCAGGTACCCGTATGGTATATGATTTTCTTTAACTAACTCATCCGAACTTGAGGATACATTTTCGCTGCTGCTATTAATCATTGTAAGATTCAAACGTTAGTTATATTTTTTATAGGATGCAGTCACTAACTGATATTTTCGTGCACATGGCTCTACACTGATTAGTATATTACTGCCCTAGGCCGCGAAAAACAGAAAAGTCCCCGAGTACGTGTAATTAGTGTCCGAGGCGAAGCCGAGGCCGATAAACACGTGCTCTGGGGCTTTCTTTTTTCGCGGCATAGGCCTGTATACTATTTTTCATACACAGTGGCCCGAAAATCGCTCTTCCCGCTTTGCGCAGCGACAGGGAAGTAGTCACTTTTGGGCCGGTGGTATGAAAAAAAATGTAAGGCTATTGTACTTCCACTTGTGTAAACGAACGATCTAGCGTTCGGAGGCCACGTTGTTCAAGCATAAAGGCTTGGGCGAATGCATCTGCCTCACCACTGGACAAAGTCCTATAAAAGGTGAGGATCGCGGGGTGCGCAAGCATAGA
>CACVKI010139859.1:0-23377 GCA_902732785.1 Trichogramma evanescens | reverse complement strand
GCGTATACCTGAGATTTCGGGCGTGTCACCTATGCGTCCGTGGGCGGCCGAGGCTTATACATCGCGCCTGTAGCTGATTATTGGGACCAAGTATGTCGGGTCGTACTTTGGGTGGCCTATTTGTAGGCGCGTACATTCGGGGGCTTATAACGCGACTATCGTGTTATAACAAACTTATTACTAGACGTCCTACAATTTTATCAAGATCTTATACAAGAACTTTACAAAGTTGATTATCATATGTAAGTTCTTGAATAAGATCTTATACAAGATCTTATCATGATCTTGCTTCAGAACTTATCTAATATTTTCATTGGGGTAGACGGGCAAAAGACGCGCTAACGTCTGATTTGCTCCAGGATCGTAAAACTCAAGTGTCATGACAGACCAACCGTTCTCGAATGCTAGACCTTTCTTATACTTAGCAGACTCGATCCTTATTTATTAAATAAATAAATTAATTAATTAAATAAAAGACATAATTAATTACAAAAAAGTGATACAATAGTCTGTGCAAAATTAAACGGTGCATAATTCGCATGACTCAGTGCTGACAACAGTGCTAACAAAGTATTAATAAGATTGTTTTATCAAGTTAAGATTACAAGTATTGATTTGACTGAAAATTGGATTGTTTACAATAATAGTTGCTATTGATTTGGTATTTTTATACTTGGGATCATTGTTACATTACAGGTTTACATTATGTTGTGTTTATGAAATATCATTTTGTGTAATACATTTTTATGAAAGTTATAACTATTACTTGGGATATCTCGCCTTATTATAACATATAAAATAAAAAGAAAGTCATGATTACAATAAAAAAAATATGAATTATAAGTTACAAAAGTTATAAAATAAATATGAATCGCAGAATTAATTTGTCTATAATCTTCATAACACTAGTTGGGTCGGTAACGTAGGAATTTATGATCTAAGATCGATATGGCGCGAATATGGGTAAATAGGAGATCGATTATGATTGCAGGTGAAAAAAATGTATCAAGTGGCGGTACTAGACGTCACAAGTGATTCGATCTTATTCAGTACGAAATTAACGTCAGTTTCATAACTACAGCTGTACCATTGTTTTTGTAAATCGTAAATATCTTGTGCTGTTTTGTTTAATCATATTAGAGATGGATTTATATCATTCCATTTATTATTCATTTTATCCTCTATTTCGTAGAGTTTGTTGTGGATTAAGTGAGAATCGTCCTTATTTTTACTTGTGCAATTGCTTATTTGTTAAACTTGTATTTGACGATCATATTTCAATCCGTCTTCTTCTGTTAACGTTCCAAACAAAAACTTGTTTGCAGAATCAATAAATCTAAGGAGGATTGATCTTCTTGTCAAAGTCTTCAATGAGTCAACAGGTCAATAGTCAATAGGTGTTCTTGGCTCCATATTATTCAGAGGCGTGAACACACGTGAATTTTGAATTTCCAAATCTTTAATTCGTTCTTCCACGTATGATACTCGGTGTAAGGTTTTATTGCATATTGCTGTGTCTCGGCATGTTTTTCTTAATTTTTTAATTTACAATCAATAAATTTTCAACTTTTACTATAGAATTTATTCTAAGTCATTTAATTGTCAAAGTCACCTTAAACGACACGTCAACGCAATAAAAATATGTAGCACACCTTTCGAATGTGTATTATACCATAAATAATTTACTTAAATGATCATCTCAGATCACATTAACAAGAGGTCAATTATTATCTTTAATCTTTTTGCTTGCGAATTGAACAAATAAATAAATACAAATATTTAGGAGAATATATTTTTACGAAGTCTGAAGTTTGTATTGTGAATTAAAATGATAGCTTGGTTCAAAAAGTGGTGGTACATTGTTTTCATATAAGTTATATCGCATGAGCGTAGCGAGTGTGATGCGAACGACACGATACCAGACAGTACGACTTATGCCACCGAAAAGTGTGACATAAATGTTAACTTATGCCACATAGTGCTATAAAACTTATCACATTATCACAAAATGGTGTACAATACTCGTGCTATAGGGGACAATTTTTGGCCCAGCCATTAAGCAATATTTTTTGTTTTTTGGTCAAGCGCAAAAGTGTAAATTTTTACAATTGTATCATAAATTACTATTTTGAGCCTTCACCAAACTTTTCCTACGAGGGAGTAATATCTATCGAACAAGTACCAATAGAGAAAGGATAGGTGAAAGAACTTTACTAATCTGCTCTGATGGATGGGCCGTGGACGAGAATGATTGAAGGGTGTGACCTATAAACGGTTCATCACCTTGAATGGCGAGCTCTTCCTATAAACGGAAGATGCTCTGAATGAACGGGCTCTTTCTATAAACGGGAGACGCTCTGAATGGAGTTGTGTCTGCAACATTGCGAGTGGTCCCGGCAGTGCTTAAGTTGTGAAAACTAAATCATAACTCAAATTGAGCGAAGTAAAGCTTTTCCACATTTGACTTTCTCTACCAGAAAGTACTGAGATCAGTAAAAAAAACTACAAACAATTTTAGTTGTTATAGAATATGTCTATATTCTTGAGAAATGTTTTTGTAATGTGTACAAAGCACTATCTCGAAAAAGATGCATTCAATTTTATCAAAAATCCTGTAATTATGGTAGTTTATGATACAAATAAAATTTCAATATCTCATTTTATAATTGCCATACATATTTTTTTTTAATAAAAATTTGTTGAAGATTTTTTCAAATAAAAATTTTTTCCACTGCGTAGCATAAGTTCAAATGATGACACGCTATTGTTCAAATGATACTCTGTGGCGTAAATTGCACTTTACAGTAGCGTATCGTTCGCATTGCACTTTTTGCTTTTATGCACTAATCTTATGAAAGGGGCATAATAATGTGAAATTAGAACAGGGCTATAACATTGCGTAAGATACTCGTGTTACAGGAAATACTTTCTTATACGGCTCTTAACGAGTGCATCAAACATTCTGTGTTATAAATCATTTTTTCTTAGATTATTAGGTACAGCATCAACTTAAGATTGAAGGTTATGTTCAATTTACATGATGTTAGACAATTATGTCGGTAAACCATTTGCTAAAATCATGTAATAAATCTATATTACATTTTAGGTTACAGCTGGGTCAAAATGATTCGTGACAAACCTCACATTCGAAAGGTTTACTGTATATATATTCTGCATTGACGTAAAGTTGTGTGAGGTAGTTTTGATAATAAAATTATATGTAACAAATCTCACACCCTAAGGGTTGGCTTCGCATGTGTAAATTTGGAGAAAATAGCTCGTTTTATTATCGTTTAACTTTCAATGTTTGCTAGGTTGTATTTGACTGATCGTAGAGTTATAGTTTTTATAGTTTACTAAAAAAACGGGATTCGTTTCTAAACGGCCTGAATAGCATTAGCTCGAGTCCAAATCTTTACCAACTATTATTGGTTGATTATCTAATTTTTACTGTTGCCTTTGACTAAGTGCTAGATCTCTTATTTGGATATAGGTTGTATACACGCTGATGTAAGTAAAGTAATTATGGTGAAAAAACTTTTTTGTTGGGAATAAAACATTTTATCCTTAATAATAAATATTATTAAGGAATTATATTAACCTTGTTTCTAAGGTGTAATAATCATAATATTGGTTCGAGATAGAATTTATAATTGTATGTGTATATTTATTAAAATGTTTGCTAGTGGGATGCTTGATTTCAGAGGGCCACTGGCTGCAGGGTTTACCCTGCCCACGTCCGATAAAACAAAATGATTTGCATTTACCCCAACCCATTTACCGGTGTGTTATATGTTGCATATACTTCATGTTCAATAATATACCTGGCACTTAATTTTCCTTCTTTCAAATGAAATAAATCCTTAAATTCGCTTACTGAGTCAACTGAAGGCGAAATTTGTTATTAGCGGTTAATGCATTAATAAAAAATACAGCAAATGCGAACTTCGTGAATTTCTGCCGAAACGACGTTTTAGTATTTTATTTCCTCACTAAGTTTAAAATTTGCAATTTTTCAGCAATTGATTTTACTTAGTTTTTATTTTATTTTGAGTAGGACTCGTCGAGTTTTTTCGAGTAATCGAGTTTTTCGAGTACTCGCAATACAATTAAGTTTTAAGTAAATAAATCATGAATTATCAGTCTCTAGACCACCTCCCTTTGTGTGTACATACTTATAAGTGTGATATTCGCAGCGGATTGGATTGGAAGAAGAAAATAATTTAATAGTACCACACTTCAGCATGCTTATAAGCACGTACACTCAAAGGGAGGGGTCTAGAGACTGATAATTCATGATTTATTTACTTAAAACTTAATTGTATTGCGAATATTCGAAAAACTCGATTACTCGAAAAATTCGAGTACCCAAAAAAACTCGAGTACTCGAAAAAAACTCGAGTACTCGAAAAAGCTCGAGTACTCGAATTTTCACGACTCGACTCGAACTCGACTCAAACTCGGCGAGTCGAGTTCGAGTCGAGTAAAACTCGAAAACTCGGTTACTCGCACAGCCCTAATTTTGAGGACAAAGATTGATTTGATTGAAAAACTTCATTTTTGTTGTTGTCGTATGAACTTGCATTAATTAACAGCATTTTTTCTGCATGAACTGAAACTTGGTTATAAACAAATAAAATTTACTCGTTATTACATGAAAAGTTATTATGATATTATTTACAGGTCGATATGTCAAAAAAACTCGTTTATTATGCCAAACACCGTGGTTTATCAACGGAAAAACTATAAGTAATGATTCCATTCAAGAATCTATCAGTTCCGACATGAAGAAATACACTTTATCGGATGGTAAGTTATTTTTTTTTACTACATTTAACGTAATTTTGTTCCTAGTATAGTCCTTTATCGATTATGCACAGATCTGGAGTCAGAAAAAGACTTACTGTTTAAAATGCATTTTAAATCTATGAAATTTTTAACGTGTTCTTGAAAACTACTAAATTAAATTATTAAAATTGTTAGCTTTATATTAAAATGAACTTAATAATAGTACTGTATGATACAAGTGCCATAAGTAACACTTTCTGACATGGTGTAGTTTAGGGCCCGAGCGCAGCAAGAATCCTAATAGCCACGTTAAAAAGTGTCCCCTATGGTACGGATATCATACTCAGTTTTATAGCAAAGTACTTTACAATGTCGTACGATACTCATGCCATGGCGACACTTATGGTACTTGCATCGTAAAGTACTATTTTGCGCACACTTTCTAATGCGCAAAAACATTTTTGTATACTGGCGTGCGCTAAAATTTCTAGTATTTTGTGAAATATCACGCTTGTTATTTATGCTCTTTGCATACTATTGCATACAATTTTGTATGTAACACGTGCCTAGCTTTTTCTGCACAGTGGGCGCGAAACAAGCCCCTCGTACTGAATGACTCCAGCCCTCGTGCATACACTATGTGCAAAAACGCTTTTTGAGCACTTGTTGCATAAATAACTATTGATTTAATGTTTTATTATTACCTAAAATTTCATTTCAAATAACTACTTGATTATTTCAGCTTCTAAGTTCATTTGCTCTGGAAGGGAAGATGTTGATGTCAGAATGATATTAAATGGAAGACCTTTTGCTCTAGAACTGATTAATCCAAAAGTAACTAAACTTCAGAAAGATGATCTTCAAACATTTTCTAACAATTTGCTAAAAAATCAGAAACTTACAATTTTTGGGAATTTGAAGATAGTAAATAAAAAAAGTTTGAATAAGTTGAAACTAGGCGAACAATCAAAAGTCAAAACATATCGAGCTTTATGTTTTTCAAAACAAAACTTTGATAAAACGATTTTTTTGGAAAAATTAACGCGACTTGAAAAAATTACTATAAATCAAGTTACTCCTGTTAGAGTTCTTCATCGAAGATCTTTATCGACTCGACCACGAATGATTTACGAAATACGAGCTCGGACACCAAGCTCTCAAGAGTTAAATAAGTATCATGCACATTACAATTTTTTACCCCCAGAATCTAGAGTCTTCATTGTAGATATTAAAACACAAGCTGGAACATATATAAAGGAATTCATAAATGGAGATTTTGGAAGAACTTCTCCATCTCTCTCAGATCTTCTAAACTGTAAACTAGAAATACTAGCATTAGATGTTACAAATATAAATTTAAAATGGCCATAATTGAAAATTATATATTCAATGAGCTTATACTGTGTTAGATATTCTGTACACAAATCCCATTTATGGGTTGAAACTAACAAAAAAGCCAATCGTTGAGACTCAATTTGACCTCAACTTTATTGGGACATTTCTATTCTATTTGTTCTAAAGTAATAAAACGCAAGTGTAAATAGAATTTCTATAAATATCAAGATTACGATTGATATATGTTACTCTAAATCTACGAATTACGTGTAATAAAATTTACTATAAAGAATCGTATAATTTTATTTTTCTACGTTCTTTAAATTCTGTTATTTTACAATTTGAAAGTAACTACATTTACTGGTAAACTAATAATAAAATTGTGCACCATAATTAAAACCTTATGTTGAATTTGTTTTTAGATCTTGAGTAAAATCTTACCATACATTTGAAGTACAAAAATTTATTTTTTACAGTGATTTTAGGATCATTTATTTGTAAATAAAGATGTATAAATACAATCAATTATAGGTATGTAGCATAAAACTATCCAATAAATTCAAATGTTATATAACAAGTTTTTAAAATTTTACTTGAAAATTTTCTCATTCCTAATGTAAAAGGATTTGGAGAGGTACTCGTTATGGTTATGCCTTATAGATATTGAAGCCACTACGTTGCTCGACTTGTATAGGCTTGTGACGATGGGCATTAAGCCAAATAAATCAGTCTCTACTCTCCCAAAGGTCTCGAACTTTCCATTTAAGTAACAAGGAAAAAAGTTGTCTTTTTGGAATGAGTTCTCGGATGGGCCAGTGGCTGCATGAGCGAGGGCGCCACCGCTCCCTATATTGTGAGGGGCGAAGGGGGGGGGGGGGCGGAGGAAATGCTCGTAGCGGCCACGGGTAGTTTACCACCTGCGTATGAGAGAATATTAAAAACTATTGCAGCGTCAAATCTAATGCACCTGAGACATACAGTCAAAAATCGATTGGGCAGACACAAGTAATTTACGTCTAAAAAAATAGTATTTTGAAAATTTAATATTTCTTGATCGTAATATACGTTTCGTCGCCTGGCATGTAGGGTAAAAGCGCCAATTACCGACCACTCTCCAATTTTCGGCGTCGGCCACTCAAAGATATTATTCAAATAAATAGCTAAATGTACATATGCCCTGTGTTAAAAGGATAGGACTAAGGCACGTTTTTGCCTCTCGAGTTTATTAAGACGGATTTTGCGCTTGGGTGACTATATATCAAATTTCGACACAATGTAATTTTTTTTTATTTTATAATTATTATTCTTTTAGAGAAAATTCATAGTTCTATTGAAAATTATTTAATCTGTTCCTTCGCTCAATTTATAATTTTGACCTGGTCGAAAAGTTGCCTATACTAGCTATAATCATCCATCCAGTTTTTAAGCACCTGCAACTGCAATAATCTTTAATAATTTTTATTCAAAAGTTTTTTATGCAATTTGAATATCACAATAGATTCCTCATGCACTAGTAGACATGTATTATATGTATGTAATAATTATTAATGAACATAATTAATAATAATAATAATTATTATGCTTCCAGACCTCAAAAATAAAAATGTATCAGAGTTGCAAGTTCATGGTCATTAACGGCTTAGTGGGCTTTTATAATTTTTTAGGAACAATTTTTTAAGCACAGATTCATTTGGTCAAGTGTATGTGCTCATTTAGAAGGTTACTGTTTCCTATCAAAAGGTATTATTATAGTATATTTTGTAACAAGTGCGCGAAGCAGTTGAAAAGTTTTTTTTAAACGTTATGCATAAACTGTGATAATCAAATGAAAAACCAAAACCTCGGGGTAATGACTGAGAACCTAAGAACTTGGGTAAATAACTTAGGAGAAGATAAATAGAAATTAAAGATGATTGGAAATTAAAAATAATGTAAAAACGAAGCGCGCAGGTAGACGAAGCCCGCATAGGAGTAGTTACAGTATCTTATATGATAAGGAGCTATTTTTTAATTTTAAAATTAATAAAATTATAAATTATAAAATGCGTAATAAACTGGAGCAGTTTCATACATTGTTAAAAAATATTTTCAATATTCCATCTGTTGCAAAAAAAAGATTTTCATAATTATAAAAATGCAATTAATATTGTTATCTATAAATTAATTTCTTTATCATTTTAAAACAGAATCAAAAATTTAGGTTGATTTATTTATTTAAATTAAATTATATTATTACTGTTAAAATAAAGTACCTTACGATTACAAGCTTGCTGTTAATTTTATTATTTAAAATATTATTTTAATCCACATAAAAATTTTGTCTGGTCAAATTAATTACAAAAACTTATGAACATAAGATTTAGATTAATTGATTTGACTGACGACCACTAAAAGTAAATCAGTAAATATGTTTGCAAAGAACATAGAAATTAATTTTAAGTTAAATATTTCAATAAATTATATTATAGCACTAAGTTGATAAAAATCACAGTAGTTTTATATACTTTCAGTTCTATGTTTAATGAAATTTCTTTTTAAAGTTTAATTGATTTTCCTAATAGTTCTCATTTTTATCTTTATTTAAACTTTCTTATTAGTTTAAATTTAGATTGCTAATAAATGTGAAATTGTCATAAATACATAGATAAATCATGGGAAGAAAAATTTTTTGAAACAAATACAAGTTGGTTCAACAAACTACTTCAACATTTTATTTGGTTGCTGTGCTTAGAATAAAATTTGAATTTACAGAATTGAAGCACTTTTATAGCTAACAATTATAATTCAATTTTAGACAAAACGGTTTTTGCATTGACGAATAGCTTCATTGAAACCTTCACACAATGAGATATCAGGTTGATTTTGGGCACATTCTAAAAATTGTTTGATTTCCCAAGCACATGCATTATTAGTAGTATTAGCATCAGAAGCTAAAGGAGCTTGAGCTGGAGGAGCTTGAGCAGTCGGCTCGTTAGAACCTCCACTAAACAATCCGGTCATTGCATGGCCAATGGTGTGGCCCACTGCTGAACCAATAGCAACTCCGCCAGCTGTAGCAGCCATTTGACCCATGAGCGATGGTTGTTGAGGTTGCATTGGTTGAGCAGGCATTGGTGTTGCTGGAGGAGCTCGAGCTGGTAGACTATTTGAACTTGAACCATAGCTTTGAGTAGATCCATGAGAAGGTCTTGTGCTGGAAATATGAGTACACTAATTACTATAGGATTCTACAGAAATTAACCTGAATATTTATTTTGCATTGAGTTTCAATTTATTAACAAATTTTTAGCAATGAATAACAGTCCAATAACTAGTTGTAATAAATAAGTGTTGCACCATGTTATGTTTTTTAAGCGATAAGTGCGGTTATAAAAAGTTAATCATCAGGAAAATATACCTTCTTGGAGGTGGACCTGCTGCTCGACCACGACGAGGCATTTTTAAGAAATTAAATATAATTTTATTGCACAAAAAATGATATAAAATATGAACTCAAATTTATTATTCGACAAGAGTACGTCTGCTCTGCCTTGAAACAATCTGACTGTGAATTTAAGCTGCACGTACAATGATATACTGAAAATTTCACAAGCTATAGCTAGCGCTATTGCGCAGGTCAACGAAACTACATTGGCCGTCAGCAATACAAATATGTTATAACTCGAATGTTCAAACTTCAAAGAAAGAATTGCAAATAAAATTTTTTAATTTCAAATTATAATTTTCTTCGTTTGAAATTTCAAAAAAAAATTTCAAACATTTTGATTTGTACCATTTAAAGACACCATTTAAAATTGTACGTAAATATTTAATTATTTAATTATATAACAGAATTTATTTATTAAATAACAACTGCCTACTTTCAAATGCTTCAATATTTAAACATCAATATTATCAAGTTATTTACTATTCAAAAAATATACCATAAAAAATTTTTTATTATTAATAGCATTTGTATTCTGGAATTCTTTCAGTTAGTTATCAAAGGTTAATTTTGGCTTTACTGAACATGTGCGTAAATTATATAATAAATCGATGCATTGTAAAATTTGCGATTAATATTTAGTAGTTGCATTCGATCAAGATCCAAATATAAGCAACGTACAACTTCTCGCTTTATTGCATATATCAAGGTTGTATTGTCAAGACTTTAATTCAGTACCACCACTACGACCGTCACTGTCAGTGCCCTATTTTAGAAGTTGTAGTTTTTAGGGGAAAAATTTACTAATTTGCAAGTCACATCTACTTTATTAAATTAATGCATCTTTTTTGTGACTAGTAAAACTAAATTCGTAAAAAATGAGAAAAATATACTTTAAATGGAACTTATGCTATTTTAACTAATTATTAGCAAAACACATTTTTTATCCAAACCTATACAACACAAGATGTATACAAACATTTAATAGTACAGAAATGTTTCAATAATGAGTTGACTAGACTAAAAACATTTTATGTTATAACTTTGTATAAATAATATACAGTTTCTAAACATAAGTATTAAATTCAATTTTGAACTGAATAACTTTTTACTTCAAAATGCAATGTCAAATACACGATTTGCCAGATGAAGTTTTAGAATATATATTGAGTTTAATACCTCCATACACATACTTGCAAAGATGTATGTTTGTTTGTAAAAGATGGTACAAGGCTACAAAAAGTGAGATATTCTTTTTCTAAAATATTACTTATTAAATAAAAATACAATTTTTTCTCCATAGATGTGATTGATCACAACAATACCCATTTCCAAAGATCAGTGGCCCATGGGTCATTGATATGGAGTTCTTTACCAAAAAAAGATTGCTCGTCAATTATCAGTAGAAGACACTCTCATTCTGCATGTACTGTTGGTAGCGCAATGTATGTATTTGGCGGTTGCACAGCAACTTGCACTACCTTCAATGATTTATGGAAACTAGATTTAGATTCAAGAAAATGGTTTCGACCCATGACTACTGGAAATTATCCATCACCCAAAGCTTGTGCGTCCATGTTAAATTATAAAAAATTTCTTATTTTATTTGGAGGCTGGTCACATCCTTCTCCATATCCTTTTTATCAGGTAATGGTTTTAGACAATTAAATACGCCTGTGTTGATTTGATTTTCATAATAATATAAACTTTTCAGCAATGGAAATTATTTAATGAACTTCATCTGTATTCGTTGGAAACAAATCAATGGATTGCCATCAATTCAAATGAAATGCCACCACCAGTCTCTGCCCACTCTGCATCAATTCATGGTAATTTAATGATTGTTTTTGGAGGCATTACAAATGGCCATAGGTACATAATATTTTAAGAATATTCATTCTGTTTTGAACTTGATCCACTTATCTATTAATCCATTAACAACCAAGTGAATTGATTTTTTGGCAAATTTGTAACAAAATAGTTTTCATGTTATCATATTTTGTAAAATTTAATGCTCTCTTCCATCTATATCGTCAGGGTTATTTTTTTAGTTATTTTAAGACATTCACTTTTATAATAAAAATCGGTAGAATATTATCATCAGTAGTGCATAGCATATGTTGAGTTGAGAAAATTAAAATTTATGTTTGCAAACCAGCTAACATTTTTGACAATTATAAGCTATCAGAAAAATTTTTTTTACAATGCAATGCATTTTTGAATGCATACCTTTTATTTTTTATGAATTTTTTAAATCATGTAAATAATTTCAAGATTCTTTGGTCAGTATTAGATGATTTTACTATTTTTTGTGAAGCACATACATTTTCTACCTTCTATACTCATCTTTCATACCATATCCAAGAGCCTTATAAATGATCATTTTTGAGTAACAGGCTTACAGTTGACACTTTCTAAAAATTCACAGATTTTAATAATATATGTTATAAAAAATTTCCAAATGGAGAATAGTAGTTTGAAAAATGTCCAAATTTTTAATAAAGCAACAAGTAAGTTGTCCTGCCCAAACAATTAAGCTATTTTCAGCAATGAACAATCGTCTCGCTCGAGATTGCGGTCATAACCATACCGACCCTGTATAGGCCGAAAAAATGTAAAAAAAAGAGATAGAAATATCTAAAATAGAAAAAAATGTTTACACTTCAGATATAAAAAATATAAAAAATTTATCAGTTAGATATGAAAAATTTTTCAGTTGAATTAAAACGCGTCCAGGACACGTTTTCTTTCAGAAACAGCAATAAATATGACTACATGCGCTAGATCATAGAGTAGCCTTCCTTTTCATAAAGTATCCAAATTCGATGTCCAAGTCGCCCATACCATTTCGAAATATCTGCTAAAATTGAATTTTCAGTCCCCTCTCTTCGACTTTAACCCTCTCCCTTCAACCTCGAGTTCGCTCCCTCGATTATCAATGAATACCCCGTAGTTTTGAGAATTTTAAGAAATTGTTATGTATTAATTTACTTCTCTAATAAAGTCGTTAAAGTGATTAGCTTTGGATCAGACCGCACACTCTCGTACAGCAAAAAAGGATATAGGAAATTCCGCAAAACGTAGTCGCTTTGTGATACCGTAATAACACGTGTATTTTAATTTATATTACCCATTCATAAATACATTCCATCGAGCTATATTTTATAGTACTTTATGAATTATATATGCTTAAACTGAATAAAATTGAAAAATGAAATATTTGTTTGACAGTACAAATGATGTATGGTGTTTGAATTTGGAATCTTACGATTGGAAAAAACCGATTACTTCAACTTTAAAACCTCAACCTAGGTATGGTCAATCACAAATATCACTGGGCGATAAGCACTTATTGATTCTTGGTAAGTTTCTGAATGCTAAAAAAATAAAGTTAAATTTTTATCGGTTTTGAATTTGTGGTAGTTATTAAATGGTGAACTAATAATGATCTTACAATGAGAATGTATATTTATCAATGTTATTTTGTCTCTTCATCAATGAGTATAGTACTTAACGATACAAGTGCCATAAGTTACTCTTTTTGGCCCGGCGTAGTTCCTAATAGCTGGGTCGAAAAGTGCCCCCATGGCACGAGTATCGTACAACATTTTGTAGCACTGTGCTAAGTTCACATTTATGCCCCCTTTTCCGAGGTTATAGTGCACGAGCGTACGCGAGTCTGATTCGAACGCCGCGTTTCCAGAATGTGCGACTTATGCCACAGAAAAGTGTGTCATAAATGTGGACTTATGCCACACAGTGCTATAATAGTATATTATTAAGAATGGGCTACTTGAGTCATAAGTATCTTACGTTTTTTTATAGCACTGTGCTAAATTCACGTTTAGGCCCCCTTTGGCGAGATATAAGGTGCTCATAATAGCGTCGCGGTGCAATAATGAGCAGCCTAAGTCACGGCAAAGCGTGCCTTAAACGTGAACTTTAGCCACGCAGCGCTTTAAAAAATGTTTAAGTCAAAAAACTATGTTTCTTTTTTAATTGCAAAAATAACGATGATAAAGTTCATTTATCGCAAAAATAACACCGGATTCTGAAAAAGCATACCCAAAAACCCCTGGATATGGATTTTCAAGAAAAGATTTAAACTTTATCTATAATTTTTTTACAATTGAAAATTCATGCACAAATTTGCACTTTTGCGCGTTAATGGATTAATTGTAAGTTTGATAGTGAGTGCCAAGGCCACCAGCGCAGCTTCGACTTACTACCTAAATTTATCTACGAATTTAAGAAAATCTGGACCCCTTATTTTTACCGAATGAAACGCAAGAAATTTCTTTTATTCATATCTTTTTTTTTTTAAATCGAATTTGGACAAACGTCTCTATAGTGCTCTTCATTTTGTTGCTGAGAAACAGTAGCTAAAATTTCAGCCTATTTTTCCGCGAAGATTCCCCGGAAAAGTGGATTGAAAACTAAAGTCATTGTTGAAGTGTATTTTTGTGAATTTGTTCAGATTTTACAACTCAAAAATGGCTTAAAAATTGTTAAAAATAGACAAAAGACGTTTATGAGACGCTTGGAGGGTATAACCGAAATTGGGGTCAAGAATTTGGGCTTACGGACTTTTTCAACTACTATAACATACCAAAAGCGTGTTCAAATCCGAGGACCCCTGGCGCATGATTATTTAAAAAATTCTGAGCCTTACCCATACATTTTAAAAAATAAATAACTAATTTGTTTAAACTTGTAATTAAAAAATCTTTAGGAGGTTGTACTGGTCCAAATGCTGCAATCAATGATGTTTGGTTACTAGTAATGGAAGATCCTATCTGGACATGGAAAAAAGTTCAATTAAGTCAATCTCAAGCATCGCCTACACGTATATGGTGTCATCAATCATGCAAGGTAATAAGATTATTTTCGTTTTAAAATATAATCATGCATAAATTAGTTTATTACTTATTTACTAGTATATCATGGCACGTGTATCATATGGAATTTTATAGCACTGTACTAAATTCACATTTATGACCCCTTGTCCGAGTCATAAGTCGCACTTTTTGGCACCGCGTCGTTCGCATCACACTCGCTACGCTCGTGCGGTAACCTCACTATGCTTTACGAGAAGTGCGACTGGAAAGCGTGCCCCCCGTTAAGGGATCATAACCTCAATTGTTGATAAATTTCGATTCGTGGGGTCTTGACACTTTTGAACATGAATCAACATCCAAGTTTCATATTTTTTAATACAGGTATTAAGTAGGTTCCCTTACAAAGTGTACAAAAAGTGTATATATATATCAATGATATCGATCGATTTTAACCTCCCAAATCCAATGGTATAACTCTTATAAACCCAAGCCAGGCAAAATCTCGAGAAAAACGCGATTAAAGTTTCGAAAATGAACATGGGCTTATATGAGAATGCATGAAAATTTTAGCTACATTTACAATTACAATACAAGTAAAAGAAACAATTTCGATGGCTACTGTAGCTGAAAATCCACTTCAAATTATACCCATTTTGAAGTACATGAATATATGAGTTGATGACGTCGAGATATTTTATTAAAATTGATTTTAATTGTTATCATCAGTTTTTAGTGAAAAAATGAGAGAAAAAAGTCACCTTATTTGTTATTGCCAAACGTTAAAGCAAAAAATTAAATTATCTCGACATCATTACCTTATATATTATATAATTATTAAACAGTGTGTAAAATATTATTATTTTAAATTAACTTAACAACAATTTTATGTGCTATAGGTTGGAAATTTTATTATTGTTTTAAATCGGAGTAATCAGTATCACTCTGTTGAAATGAATTTAACTTCGGAAAAACGCACACATTCAAGTTATGCATCCAGCTCGTCATCAAAAAGGTAATTAAAATGTTTTTCAAGTTTTTTAAGTATTTTACTTTAAAAACGATACTTTTGTAAGTATCGTTATTATATTCATATAATACTTCAACCTAAAAGTCGCAATTTTTCCGCTACTTTTATGCAACTTGGATGAATAAGCTTTTTCAAGAAAACCTGGAAGAGTGCTGAAAAAGCATATGTACACCCGTTAGATAATAGTTCTTTACACGTAAAGGTCTGGTATCCGTGCTATTACATCGTAGTGGCTTAGGCGCCTACTGCTCCCATCTCTAAACAATCGCCTCGACTGTAATAGCACCGATCACAAGTTCTTGATACATAAAAAAGTTGTCTACCTTGTTGTGCGTTTTAAGGAGCTAAGTCATGCATAATTGACATCTCCCATTTTATTTCTATTCATCAAACTTAGATCTCATTACTTTATAGTTTAATGCGCGATCGGAGTACTTCGTGCAAGACCATAAAAAATGGTTAAGATCCTCATGACCTTCGTTGCATTCACACCTTCACTTTTTTCTAAGTGAGATGATAGTTTCGTTACTGGTCATGATGCTAATTTAACTATCATGCGCTTTTGATATACTCTTTATCCGACTCGCTTTGTATGGTCTTCAATTCTAACATCCCAATTTTTAAATTCAATGATTGAGGCCAGTTAAAGCTAAATGCTAGTCAAGGCGATATTCTCGCTAACATCGGAAAAATAGAGTAATGTACCATTGTTGCGTCATTTCCTCTGTAAGGACACCCAGAATGTGGAAACCAATTTTACCCTGGAGTTTTCCAGCACTATTTTGTTTAAATCTATTTTTTTTAAATCTATGTATCTAAGTAATTTGGACCATTTTAAAGAACTATTACTCTTGGTTATTTTCTCTAAAATGTATATTTTTTGATTTATAAGCGATTCAAAGTAAAAAATTCGCTAATTTTGCCATTTTCAATCTCGTAAACATCTCTCTAACAAGTCCCATCGTTTTTTTTTTCGGGGTTTTTCAATGATAAATCAATTTTACCCCACAATTAAATTTGAGCTATCTCCCAGCATAGACCATTGCCATGCCATAGTCAGTAGCAGACAATGCGCCTATCCGCGAATGACGCAAAAATTATCCATTACTCTATTTTTCCGACGTTTGCGATATCGCCTCGACTATCCAAGGTCCTATGTAAAACTAAATTTGAGCAATTTTATAATCTCTTTTGTGGCTTGCACCAGTGACACTACAGCCCGAGGACAAAAGACCATTCCATCGTCCTGAAGCCAACATCATTTGAACAATAGTATATTACTGCCCTGGGGCTTTCTTTTTTCCCGAAATAGGCCGGTATGCTATTTTACATATTGCTACTTTCGGGCCGCTGGTATGTAATATACTAATTTCATACCAGGTGCTCGAAAGTGATTATTTCCTGACCGCTGCGCAAAGCGGGAAAATCTATATTCGGGCTACGAGATATGAATAGTACACAGCCCTATGCCGCGAAATAAGAAAGCCCCAGGGCATATGCTTATCAGCCTCGGCTTTGCCTCGGCCGCTAATTACACGTTCTCTGGGACCCTTTTGTTTTTCGCGGCCTAGATCAGTAATATACTAAATATGATATAGTAATATTAATGTTTTATAGTGGCGGGAGAGAGTCTAAGGAATGTTATATTTGTTATAGCACAAAATACAGGGCACACTTTTGCACAAGCAATAGCCATTATTTAATATTAAATTTCTCATAAAATAATTTATTTTCGGATAAAATTAATATAAAATTCTTAACTCTGAATTTTTTCCCGTTGATAATACTACATTGGCGTTTGATCACGGAATTATTTCAAATTAAAGTTTAGATAATATGGCTCAATTTTTTTTTGTGTTAGAAATGTTCCCAAATTTTATTAATATTTACATGAGCTTCTTATGTTCTTTTCTGAAAAACTTCAAGTTTTTTGTTCGCATTACACTCGTTATGCTCGCACGCTAACTTCACTTTGCACTACCAGAAAATACGATTTAAGCATCGGAAAAGGGGACATAAATGTGAACTTAGCACAGTACTATAAAATTGCATACGATACTCGTGCCATGGGGATACTTACATCGTTGATTACTAATGGGCTTTTATGCTTAATTATTACAATTTACGCATCAATTTTATTTTCAGACCAACTGTATCACACGGAAATAGTAAGAATTGGAATATTACGGGACATAATAGCCCTATTTCTAAACCAGAGAGTCGACATTTACAGTTACCTCCACTTGATTCAATAAAAATACAACCAGTTATTGAAAGTAAGGCATTCAAGAAGTCCATTGATAACAATTCACGAAGGAATCGTTTTGAAGAAATTGAAATTAAGTTGAAAAGCAATGAAAACTCCTTGACAATATATGTATTAGATATTAGCAAAATTATATGTGATTGCTCTGCTTCTTGGGTTCTTTCTGAATGTGAAAAAAGTAAAGGTCCAGATGAGAGAATTTTATACTCGTTAGTGTTAGGTAAAGAAGAATTAATATTCTTTGGGGGAATTAAAAAAGAGCCGAGTAATTTTGAAGGACAAGCAGAAGTTAATAATTCCCAAGTATATAACGATCTTTATTTTATAAATGTTCCTAAATATATAATTTAAAACTTTCCAGTATTTTTTAAACAATTTCTATGACGATTTGCATTAGTTTTTAAACAAAATAAAGGTATAGTAATTTTTTGTTAGTAAACTTTAATTTTTTTTTAAATTCAAGAGTATATTACTGTAAAGATGAAGGTATAAAAAACTTTGTGCAATCAGAAAAGCTAGAAAAAATATTTGAAATATGTTAATAAAAAAAAAAAGACACTGAAAAAACGGTCAATTTTAACAGTCGTGTTGGGCATCATCTTCTTTCGAGATTAAAATGTACATAAGTTCAGGAGTTTAGTATTCGTTTTATGCCTCATGTACTGTTTATAACACGAATCTCAGAGCAACTAGAACCATATTAAACTTACTGTTCACTCCAGCCGCTTATGTTTAGAGAGAATGTTTGCCGGTGTAACAATTATAAGATTGTATGCTACAATACAATTTGTAACAGTTCAAAATGTAATAAATATTCTTTCAAAGTTGACAAAACTATTTTTATATTTCATGGAAGTTCTATCCAAAATAAATGATGAAAGTCACTCAAATGAAGTATTGTTAGAGGTTGGCTAAAAATTAGACCAAACGGCTCAATTTCCTAGATCCATAGACAACATTCATCATAGTTTCATTATTTTTCAGATGTCTTCAGAATTTCGCATAAATCTCTTCGATGCTCTAGATTGAGCTAGGAAGCTCCAATCGAAAACTTGAAATGATCAAAATTTATTAAAATTTGACCATGAATTCAAAAAAAAAATTTTCAAATTTTTTTACCGGAACCTCTGGGTTCCAGGAATCTTTTTTCTGAAAAAAAACATTTTTCGGCCATAGATGCTATCACCTTTAATTAAAAACTTTGAAAAAATTCAAGGTACTGTATTTTGATGAAGAAAACGAGAAAAATTTTTTTCCAGATTTTTTAAGGCTTCGTATCACCCTAAAAAAATTATTTTCGTTAAAAAAGGGTGTTTTTCGGCTCTAGACGCCAGAGTCCTCTCTGAAAAAATCTGAAAAAATTTGAGGTTTTGTATTTTGATGCCAAAAATGAGTGAAAAAAAAGTCCGGGCTTTGTATTGCATCGCAGCGCCGTATATGAATTTTCAAAATTTTCAATGATTTTTTTCTGAGGGCCTGAAGCACTCTAAAAATCTGAAAAAATTCAAGGTTGTTTGGATTGTAGAAAAGTATTTTTATGAATTTTTTCAGATTTTTTAATTACTTCAGGCTTTCAGAAAAAGTATAGATAGAAAATGAATATTTATAGTGGAGGAGAGGGGTAGGAGGGGGAAGGGGGTCTAAAATTTTGGTTTTGGGAACTTTTTACCATGTACTATAACATACCAAAAGCTCGTCAAGATCGGTGACATGCGTACGCAGGTTTATTTAAAAAATTCTGAGCCTTACCCATATACTCATTTTCGATTGTATGAATATTTTTAAATATCAGATCGAACAATTATCTTATCCCCTTGAACAAAGCTAACAGATTAGTAATAATTCAAGAAGTTTTAGCTTTAGCAGTTTTATGTATATAGATTATTTATTCATAATGTCAATAGTGACAAACTTTTTACACTTGGTATATTTATATATATTTAATTTGCACATAAATTTATTTGGCGAAATGCTGTCTATTTTTTATTTGTAGCTTTTAAATTATTTATTTAAAATTGAATAAGAAAAGACTCCTGTAATACTTCAAGAATGAATGAAAAATAAGTTTTATCCAGGAAGGCCAAGGTCCACCGAATATAAAGCATTTACAAAGGCAAGTGTGTTATTTATTGAATTTAAAACGCGCTAAAAAAAAAGTATTTAAGCGATTTCATATTATGAACGAACCATGTGAGCTATAGTATTCAGGTCGTGTGCACTATTTTGGATCATCAATGGGGTATCAACAGGATCTCAAAGGAAAGATTGAACCACTTGTCCTTCTTTTTAGTTTTATAATGTATATTACAAAAAAAAATAAAGTGGAAAAAAATTCTTGATGTTTCTTCAAGGCGACCCATGGGTCAAATCACCTCAGTACTTTTTGCTTGTTTTTTGAAACTTGAAAAATAAAAATTTCCTGAAGTTGGCCTGCTTTAATTATATAAACTACCTACAGCAGTGTACCAGATCACCGAAATCCGAGTCGTCTCTTAAACCTTTCTTTGATTTAGATCACTTAAAAATCATCACCAAAAACCTAGGGCATAGCGTCGACCTCTGGCTCTTGAAAATCTTCCTGATAGAAGTTTTCATTTTTACGGCTCCGTTTTCCCTAACACTCCCCCACGTAGATTGAAGGTTTCTAGGAAAGTTTTAGAGTGCAAAGACATCTCGTACTTTAATTTGGTTCTCTTTTATAGCTATAGTTATAATTTCCAAATCCATAATTGACACGAAAAAAGAATTGATCTAGAAATTGGGATACAAACTTTGGCTCGATTATACATCATTGAATAATAAATTTGGTTGGACTTTTAAGTAGTTTCCAATAAAACTCATTTACATTTTCAGGTAGAAATTTTTCAACAAAGAGATGTAATATGTTACAAACTAGCAGCTAACTAAGAATTGAAACTTGCATGTAGTAGTTGACCGATCATAATGGTATAGAATCCTTTCCAACGTCATTAAACGGACTAAGAATCTGATACAGAAATTCAGTACTTACCCAATAAATTTCCCGTATTGGGAAGTCATGTTCCTTGACTAGAAGAAATTTTTGTGAATGTATAGGTACACATCACGTGTTATTTTTCTTGGTTTTATAAAACATGTTTACCCTCTCTTACATTACTTCCCGATACCCTGCGAGCTTACCATGACGGACTGCCATTAAGTCACAATGTCACTGTCACAGTATGGTAGTCACAGAAGTGGTGGTTTGAGAGCACTGAGAGTTCATTAGATGTAAAACAGTTTGGTTTTATATTCGCCCCATAAGAACTAGAGGAATAGGGTAAAATCAACCATGCCCTATTCTATTAGTTCTCATGTAAATTAACATTGAATGCGTAGATGCGCTGCGGTATCGTATACTCCTCAATTACTTGAACACATGAGAATAATATGATGTATCGATTAATTTTTAATAACATTTATTAGAATTACAGAAAAGAAGTCACAATCGAGACTTAATATAAACCTTGGCGAAGGCTTATCATATTTTATTTTTAAAGATTTAACAAAAATTTGTTTATAATTTTCTCCGGAAAGCAATATAGATTATTGGTATAATCATTTTTTGTCTTTTAATAAGATTATCTAAACCGCTTCAGCAAATAGTAAATAAGTAATTAATAATTAAATTTCTTATATCCATTGGTACATTTTTTCACTCCAGTTTGTTACTGTTTACGTTTTTTGTCTTCTTCCTGGAAAAAGTTAATCATCATTAAAAATTTATCTTCCACAAATATCAAAAATTTTAATTACGATTGAAAAAACAAAGGCACTACTTGAACTTTGGGATGCCGATTCAGGGACAGGGACTATATACTATAACAATGCATCTATAGGGCGTTTTCCAATTGTCACAAAATGGTTACTTTAATTTTTTGCCTGGTGGCATAACAAACTAGGTTTCTCCAAGTGACCATTTTGTGATAATTGGAAAATATCCTATAATATTTCTTTAATCTCGTAAGCCTTAAGACTCCTTTTGAATAAAAATTATGAACAGTTGTGTGTCCTTAATCTATATTTAGAGTATGAACTCGAATAAAAATTTTACGCAACAGAAAGTGCTGAGAATTTGTTCAAGTAATGTATGTACAGCACGTCAACCTGAAAATCACAATTTTGCCGTAACTTTGAGTGCAATGGTACTTTTGGCAGGTACGCACTAGATGAGTGGTAATTCTGTCCGATGGAATGCCGGAATTTCCTATGCTTATACACGTTCCAACACTCTGTTGGATCGGATAAAATTAACGCTCACATAGTGCACATGCATTTTCCCGAAAATAAAATACAATATTTAAAAAATTCGTGGCACAGCTTTTCCCTTATAAAAATTTCGCGGGATCCTATAGTAAATTTTTATAAGGGTTATACGTATTTTTTTCTGAACTTTCTATTAATGAGTAAGATTTTCCAAAATTGTTTGTACATTTCTTTTTGAAAAAACTAAAATATTATGTAAAATCTGAGCTCACCATTAGAAAGCTGAAGAAAATCACATAGAAAGCATAAGTTACAAATTTAAGGGTTTTCCGAATGAATTTAAAATTCAGTATGTTCGCGGGAAATTAAAGCATAGTGGGCACTGTTTTAAGAAAATTGACTGAAAATTCCGCGTATTTTTCAAATAATTCTAAGCTAATGGTATGTTTCCTATATTGTGATACTTAATAATATTTTTTTAAAGGAATTTTAGTGGTCATAAAATGAAGAAAAAAAACTTTGGGGTACATTATTGTAGGTAAAATCCTTGAAAGAATGTTTGAATCAGTATCCCATAGCCTAAGTCGTCTCCTTGTAAAAGTACAAACACAAACCTTTTTTGTAAGAAGAATCAGTAAGTGCCGAAATACGTGAACTAAGTCGAGGAATAAGTCAAGAGCATGAGCTATAAAATCTTTGTTACCCATGCGATTTTTCTCAATAATGTGTTGAGTATCATAAATAATATATCCACACATTAGCATCAGACCAATGTATAAATTAAGTTGATAAATTAAATTTGATCTAAAAAAAAGATTTGCTAATGAAAAGAACATTAGTAAGTTCATAGCGCTGATTAATATTCCTCCTAAATAGAGCCATTGGCCTCGTTCGGACAAAAGTGATGATATACTGAAGGAAACAAAAAGTACTGAAGTACCTGAAAAAACATTTAATTTCATCAGAATATACATTCATTTACATGGTATATTTTATTTTTACTACAAAATAAAAGTGTGTATTGAAAAAATTGACCGATTTAGAGTTATATAATTAAAATAACTATTTTTAATTTTTATTAGATTTATTGTTATCTTGAAAATACAGATTGCAACAATCTGAATAACTGAGATAAAATTTTCTAACAGAAAAAATATATACTGATAAAAAAACCCTTTTTACATACACTTTTACTAGAGAACAATTTTTTTTTCACATGTATAATAATCTTTCGAATTTTTTCAACAATTTTGTTAAATAACGTAAATCCTTGCAAAATTGTCTAATGAAAATTTTTTTGAATAAAAATGTAAGAAAAAAAGATCTCTCACCAGTTTTCAATTGCTTTTTATTGCGAGTAATTTTTGCTCGCCTTACTTAAAATTTAGGCTGGGTCTAGCGGTACGACAGATCTAGGGGTTTTTTTTAATTTTTTCGTTCGGCTAAGAAAAAAAACGTAGATTTTTGAAATATTT
>CACVKI010139857.1:0-27071 GCA_902732785.1 Trichogramma evanescens | reverse complement strand
CCCCCCCTCTTATTGACATAACTAGCATTAGTTTTATCTGCTTCGAAACGCGTGTTTTACTTTCTTTAGACATATCTAAATTTCTATCTATAGATCATAGCGTATTTAAAGTCAGTAGGCTTCACGACGTCGAAGTGTAAGCAGCTCGAAGAGATCGCGTCGACCGTAGCAAGTGAAAAAGAACAGATATTTCAAATAATAAGAGATTGGGTTTGTGCGAGTGTTTGAAACAATGGCCGGTGACAATTCGGGTAGAAGATCATTATCCAAATTGATCGAAAGCATCTGCGATTTTGTGCTGCTAACGCTCATCGAATGGGAGGACTGGTGCGGTTGGGATCAGTTTCTAATCCGGAAAATACTGTTCCGTTCGTTGCTGAGGAAAGGCGCCAGACTGAATTGGACCAACGAGGACGGATGGACTCACATGCACTTCCTTTGCCAGTTTTTAAAGGACGACGATAAGGTGGACGAGTTCTTCGAAAACACCTACGGAAGCAATCAACTGGCAAAGATAAACGCCGTGGACAGGTCCGGTTGGACGCCGCTGCACTGGGCCGTGTTTCTCAACGACAAGATTTTCGCCAAATTACTGCTGAGAAAGGGGGCGAATCCGAACGTGGCCGATAAGAACGGACAGACGCCTCTGCATATTATTTGCAAGCGTCTGGACGACGACGATTTTGTGGAGAAATTTTTCGAAATCACCGCGGGAACGGATCGGCCGGTGCAGATCGATGCCCTGGACGGGACGGGCTGGACGCCGCTACGCTGGGCTATGCGTTGCAAACACGCGAAAGTGGTCAAAGCACTGCTGGGGAGAGGCGCCAGTCTGAAACTGATTATAAAAAGTTACGAAAAAGAGTGGGGCTTTGGATGGAAGAGTTGCTTATTATGGCTTGTGTTTTTATGTCTTTTGATTCCTTTTTTAATGTTGGATTCTGAGACGATGCTCGAGGAACGATCGTCGAGACCCGTCAAATTTAAAGTTCTGCATGAGTATGCGCGTGAGCCGCGATGGCGTGACCGGTACGGTGACGCACGTGTGTACAGACGACCAACTGATTGACTATAATGAGCCCTGCTTGCCGAATATGCTCGCTCGGTACTTCGCAGTCCAGATCCTTTTACGATCCGAGTGTCATATATATACCGCGTCGATACGAATACTTGCATTTAGAGTCAATAATCATTGTAACTTCGAACCTCGGGGTAATAAGTCTTTGTCATTTAGTTTGCCTTTATGCTTCAATAAAGTTCATTCCTGTACAAACTTACGTTCTTCGAGTTCTCGATTATTACAAAACCCCTTCCATTTCCTTCTCTCCCCGTCGGGTGGTTCTTTTCGCGATTACAGATGCAGCTGGGACTCGGTGAACAAAAAAAAGTTGCCAATTTCCGACGCGTCGTACGAGCATTTTTAATTGCTCTTCTCGGTGATTTTTCCAACGCAACGAGATTCGAGTGCTTTGTCGCGCGCACAACTCGTACGCACACACACACACAGTATTTAAGTGTACTGCACTCGCATGCGTCACATTCCTACATGAGTACGGTTACGTGGGCACCTGGAATGTAACGTTGCAGCAGCAGCAGCAGCGGCGGCGAAGACGACGCGTAAAAAAAAAATTAGCGCTACATATACTGTTGGAAAACATTAGGAAGAACAGTTGCGCGCCGTGCTACTGCACTTTAACGTCGCGTACATATTATACAAAATGCACAGCTTGTTAGGCGCATGTGTGTGTGTGTGTGTGCGTGCGTTACATACGCGCGATCGTGTAAGCTCGTTCGCTCGCGATTATATGTGTATAACAGAGAAACACATGCACGTGTGCTGCTGCTGGGCGTCAGAGAAACATCGATGCTTTAAATAAATACACGACGAGTCGTCGTCTCGTATGGCCGATGCTGATTTATTTCGGAGAACGCACAACCAAAAGCTCCGATCTCGAGTCAAAATAAGACACTAACACAAAAAAAAAAAAGGAACACACGCCTTTCGAGGAATGATAATTTTTCACACCTCTGCGCGCGCCGCGGGCTGCTGCTTCCTGCGCGAGAACTTGACTCTGCGCGATTGTACATTATACACCGTCGTCGTCCTCGTTAAATATAGGCACGTCGTCCCGAGGCAGCTTATCGAAGATTTCCAGCTAATCGTCGTGCTCGCGCGAATTTACATACACAAATATCATGCACAAAGAGAGAGAGAGAGAGAGAGAGAGACGCACATATATTATAACGTTCGATATATCGAGCACTGCGGCCACGAATGACGCATCTATATATATTATATGTTACAAAACGAATAATATGCGCGCGAGCGAGCGTGGCACGGATTTCCGGCCTTATCCCCTTTACTTGCATTTAAAATCGTGCGAAACAATGACAACACATGCTCGCGGCGATAGATGCTATTCGTATTTAATAGTGTGCGTGTCGAATATAGCCGGCATCGCACGAAAAATCATCCTTTACGCGATGAATTATTGATAAGTTTCTACGCCCGCGTGTGTGCACACACACACACACACACACACACAGACAGACAGACAGAGAGACTGCGTTAAAATGCTTTGTGCGAAGCATCGTCGCGCTCGTCCTTTTTTTCTCTCTCTCTCTTTCAACATTCCACCGCGGTAGGTATAGGCCTCTCTCTCTCTCTCTCTCTCTTATATACCCATCGAGAGGCGCAAGGGCGTCGCGCGGGACGCGCATGAACGCGGCCACACGAAACGGAAGCCACGAGAGCGTATCATCATCCGTGAGAAATTGCGCGCGCTGACAGCTCCTATATATACGTTCTATACTACTACGCGAAGTAAGCGCAAAAATATTGTAACGAGTCAATTTTCTTCGCGCAGTATAGAGGAGCAAGTGCACCGCGCGTAGTTTGCCTTGAAACACGGGCACGGAGCAGCTCTCGATGTGAAACGTGTTATATATTGTGTATAGGTACATTTGCGGAGTTAATTTCTCATGCTTTGGCAGAGAGATACAAGCCGCATCGACAGTGAATGAGTGAAAATTGCAACGATAAGAGTCCGACGTCGCATTACGTTCGGTGGACATTGCCCTTTTCTGATTCATTGAAGAATTTCTTACCGCATTATTATCGTGTCTCGCGAAATCGTCCGAATGTCAAACGAGGAGTCGACTTACCTGTAACAAAGAAAAATTACATACTATTAGTTAAATTTCATTCAAAAAGTTACATCGGTACATCGATTTTATGTAATATCGATTCTATAAATTATATCGCAAAAAATGATCGATATTTTCCTAATAACGCGTAATAAAATTATTCAAAAAGCGATTAATAAGCTGTCGGAGCTACCGCAGCACATTACAAAACAAAATGTGTAAAAGTATAAATCTCGCGCATCGATCGAGAGAGAGGGGGGAGAGATAATTAAAACACATCCTTCGAGCGACGAAGATCTACTCCAAAGAGCAACACGACTGCGGGCCCGTTTTAAAAGAGATAAGGTGTATTACAATCGAGCTCGGGAGCTTATTAAACAGCGCAGCGCAGTGTAAACGCTCGGCTCGCTCGTACACTCGCTCGCCTCGGCCAAAACACCGATTGTTCATCCAGATAATTTTCCGACGATTAAACGGGATTAAAACGTGGGATAGAGCTTTAATATCGGAGTGTTGCTACTGCTGCGGCGCGCCTCCTCCCCGCCCTGTCCTATAATAAGCTGCGTGTGTTGGTGTGTTGGTGTGTGTGTGTGTACGAGCGGACGACTTCCGGCTTCGCACGCACGCAGCAGCTCCGCGATGCGAGGACGCGACGCAACAACACAACTTTTACGTTTCAACTTGAAACACAGAGGCAATATATAATACAGCGTCGACGAAGCGACCACGATGGCTATAGCACGACCGATCGTTATGAGTTTTAGGAACGATATAAGGCTCGTTTTCGAGTTATATCGATACGGAAAGCAGCTCTCGTAAATTATAAGGGCTGCAGTATCGTGTAAGATGCCTCGAATGACGCATCCTATCTATAATTTGTTCCGTTAGAAAACGCGTGCGTCAAAATAGAATTACACAAAAGTAAAGTACGTACCGAGTGCGCAAAAAAATTTTACATAACGACGTCGCTATTGCAAATCGCGCACACAGAATTTCATTATACGCTTACGACGATGCACAATAACAAACAAAACAAAAAAAAGAAAGAATTATCATTCAGCGCATCGACAGCGCGCACGCGGTCACCCGCACACTGCAGCAGCTGTTTTGTGTGTCACCCATGATGTTGTGCCTGATCGAAATCTCTAATAAATGCCTCGCCGCCGCCGCCGCCGAGCATCAGCGCTGGGGTTTTACGCACCGCAACGAGGCATTAATTACATTGTTAAAGGATGCACGCACGGATCGCGACTTCCGGCTCATCGGGCGTCGTTTACTAGTCACTATACTGCGATCGGCGGCCGCGCATTTTTCGCGCCGTGCAGGCGCGACTGACTCAACGAAAGCACAAAGTCCATTATGTATGTGTGGCATCTATATATATAATATGTATTCGTTTTCATCGCGTGTCACAAAGAGCGACAGTAGCGTAAGATAGGTATGTGGTAATCCGTGTACGTATACAACTTGAAAAAGTAAACTTTTCAGAGTGAAAAGATGCGTTTTTCATGTTTTTTAACTCGAGTGCACACAAGCGTGCATATATAGGTAAAATACTTGCGCGAAAATGAATGCCCTGACACACATGTGTTCCAACGCTCTTTATCTCTCGCGCGTTGCGTACCATGCATTACATTATATTTACTATTTACGATGTATTATAAGCGAGCGTATAACGCGGGTAAATAGTGCCGGCGGCGAGTCTAGTTAAAGTTTTTCGGTTCAGCGCGGCCAAAACGCGCAATACTCGCCTAAATAAGTATACTTAATACGTGTATGTGTGCCTCTCTCGCGATTACTCATGCGCGAAAACTTTCTTCTCGCTCATACAACGAGCGCTACACGCATAATAATACGCGGCGGCGGCGGCGATTCGCTCCTCCTCGTATCGTGCAGACTCGGGAGCAGCAGCAGCTCTCTCGGCGCGTAATGGGCTCCGAGCCAGTTGAACACCCTCGCTTTCTACATAACGCGTTGCACTGAATACTACGTATACTTATTGTATACGCTACATGCGAACGGCTGCGCTTCGCTGTCTCTTTTTTTTTTTTACTTTTTTTCGTTTCCAAGTCGGCTCGGCCGCGAGCGAACACACAGCTAGTCGGCGGCAATTGTGTATGTGTTATATATGTATACATAAACAGCAGCAGCACAGTGAGCCACCCGCAAATGTTTGTCTGCCACACAGCTCTCTCTCTCTCTCTCTCTCTGTGCTGTGCTGCGTGTGTAATTCTTCAAAGCCCGAAAGTTCATTTGGTCTCACGAGTTTACGCTGCTGCACTGGGTCGTGCTTTATATTATTGTGACGTAACCGCTGATGCTTACAACTGACTGATTTATGATCTGCAAAAAGGGAGCGAGACAGATCCTACACGAGTAGACAAAGGAAGCCACACGCACTTCTCCGCTCCGCACGCGTCAAACAATTAATTTTTCCCGCCTGTTACGTCGAGAGTCTCGGATTAGAATTAGTACAAGCAGCAAAAAAATCTCGCTTTCAATTTGTGAGAAGTATATAATACTCACACTTTTCGAATATCTACGAGAACGCGTACAAACAAACAAAAAAATAGAGGATGGCATTGATCGAGGCCACCGATGATTCGAGCGTACAGCGGCAACAACAATGCTCTTTGTCGTCGCGCGTTTGAAAACTAATAGATTGTGCGCGAGCGTTGATGTTTTCTTCCGTGACTTATCTCAAAACTTGTACAAAATTTTTACGTGAAAAAAAAATCTAACAACGACGTGAGAAGGATTATGAACGCGGTAATTTTGCAATACTTCGAGGCTTAGAGTTTATGTAAAACGCTGTACTCGGATATGTTTCACTTAAATTGCAACGTTGCAAGATTTGTATGTATATGCATTACAAAGGGTGCGAAAACAATTTTTCACGTCCTGGACGTTTAAATATTCATGAACGTTTTTTTTTCGCGATATTTATGAAAGTGGGAAAAAATTAGATTTAGTTCACGTGATTCGTTTCGCGATTAACGTACACGTTTTTTTTTTTAACGCTGACGTATACATGTAATTGTCTATTCATATAATAAAACAAAACAAAGAGAGTACATGTGAATATTTAAATTTTTAATTAATCACATTTATCTGTCCATGAAATCTTTAAAAAAGTTACATCCTTGTACTCATACATAGACAGCAACAATTATAGAGCGAGAGAGAGAATAACATTGGATGATGCCGCAAAGATAAGGCGGGCAAATCGGCATGCTTCACCCAATTTATCTCTTTTCTCTCGTTTCCGACTTTTAATTAGATTAACTGCGAATTCGCGTCTGTTTCTTCTCCTTTTCGTCGTTAGAATAATTATTATCTCACGTACTTTCACTGAGTGCTTTTATAAGGAAATGGCACGAAACCCTGCAGGCATCGCAGCTCCGAAATAGTCTTTGTATATAATTTTGATGAAATTTAACTCGCTCATGTACCATGTGTCGAGAATCGTTGCATCAAAATAGTGCAAAATAAAAATTCAAGCTTCGATCGTTGTCAGTGATATCTTTTTTGTTTTGAAAAAAATCGTTCATATTCAGTCAAAGCTCGATGAACAAATGATTTATATCAATTGCGTTAAAACTTTCACTCTACTGCGTTACGCACGTTCGAGGCATTGTTTGCGTTCCCAAGATTAAGTATCCCAATACACAGCTCCTTTATCGGGCACGACTGAGTAAATTAATTATTGTTTACCAACTGGTGGAGCAAACTTTCTTATTTTCCCATTAGCCTGGTAATTTCTGTGAAATTAGTGCACACTTGATTTTCAGGATTTTCCATTTAGAAACTCCAACGAGTCGCGCACATGCATCCTTCGTTGGCTATACACTTTTTTTTGCTTTACATACTATACGTACAACATAATTTTCTTCGGAGAGTGAGCAGAGTGAAAGAAGAGAGAAAGACACGCTCATCGTGACGGTTCGTCATTAAGTCGTAACAAGTGTGCCAAAAACGTCACTGCGCGGCGGCTGCGCGCACACAGTCGCATAATGCGAAAATTACGTGTATATGACAAACGATGCAAGACACACGATGATGCTCCGTTCGTGAGAAATTTTTTTTTTTGTTCATCCGCACTTACCGCACTTCTAGAAAAATATGTAGATAATCTCCGAGGATTTATTTTTATTGCGGATAGAATCTGTGTGTGTGTGTGTGCCTCTGGCAATTAACTCGTCGAGCGCGCGATATAATAAACAATCGTTGTAATTTTTCTTCTTTTTTTGCGCGCGCGCGCAAGCGTACGTATATAATATAATAACACGGTAAACGCAGAACACGATCCTTTTTCAGCGCTTCGTTTACAAATTGTCAAGATCGGGGGTAGAGTTTTGCCGAGGTAAAACACACATCCGTCAGAGCGCGAGCAACAACGATTCTCGCACGCGCGCAAATAGTGAAACGCAAATTCCATTGTTGCTTGCGTATTACATATATATATATAAATGCGAGAGATGCTCGGTGGCTTCAAGAGAAGAACTAAGTAAGCAGAAGCGAGCATTCGATTTCCCATATATAGCTCAGCAGCGGACGGACGCACTCGTCTGCGAAGCGCGTGTGAAAATAAAGCTTTTCCATATGCATATATAGTCTTGGTAGGTATATATATAAGGACAGGATGGTATACCTGCCATAGGCCGCGCGCTATAAAAGACGGATGAATAGCATAAACGCGCCCCCGTGGAAAACACTACTGCCTCGCGCGAGACCGACTCGGTAACGCGCGGTGCAGTACATTATATGTGTGTGTGTGTGTGTGTGTGTAGCCTGCAGTGCACTTGTGCAGTGAAGGAAATCCGGTGAATTTTAATTTGCCGTTTATGCAGACTATAACGCGGCTGTATAGATTATTATTATTATCCATACACACTTCACGCGAACTTTGGAATAAAGTTGAAGTCGAGGCGAGAAGCAGTGTAGTGGCGTATATAGAAACGAAGAGAGAGAGAAAAAAAATTGCGTTTACCAGATATGCATTATTTATATAAACATATAGATTGGGCGCAATTTACGGAAACGCCAATTCATCCGTGTATACGAGTAAACAGTTTCGCGTGTTTGATCATGATTATTAGATTAACCGTGTGTATGCAGCCACGAGCTTATCGAGTATAGCGCCCGCGAGCGGCAGCTTATCTCTCGTCTTGGCTAAACATTGACGCTTCGATAATCGCGGCTATATACCGAGTAGAGGACCTCGAATCGGATATCCCCTTTGCTCGACAAATATTTAACCCATTGACGATAGGAGCAAAAGTTCATTTGTGGATACCTCTGAATTACACAATCGCGCTTGCGCAAGTGTGCGAGATAATTTTAAAGAGCTCGAGCGCGTGTAGCGAGTAGAAATTCATTTTTCATACGAGAGCGATCGTTTTGGTTGTTATTCAAATTTATTCAACCCTGCGATTATGGGAAACAAATCGATATTCAAAACGGTATATCGCAAACAACCAACCGAGTCATCCAGTTATCGAACTGTAAATAAAATAATAAAACCAAACTATATAACAGCGATGTTATATACGCGAGAATACTGCATGGAAAAAAGGACGTGTAGAGATAATAGTAAGAAACCAGTAGTGCAGCAACTGCTCCATGCGTTTTTGCCCTGCAGTTGCGGAATATTAAAAACAACGAAAAAAAAAAAAAAGAAAAAAGAAGAAGCAAAACGGAGAGAAAAAAGGAAAGAAGCTCGAAAATTGCCTTACGTATTTATATAATGTACCCATACATAGTAAACTGCGAGCACAGCCGAGTGAAAAGGGATGCGCGCACGGGGTATACCTGTAATACAGCAGCAGCAGCAGCAGCAAAACTACGGCGGCGGTAAAGGAAAAATAGGTAAATAAAAAGAGCCGTAATTGAGCCGAAGGCTGGCGTATTGCGATCGACGCTACTTATACGAGAGCGAAGGGAAGAAATAAAAAGAGAGAAAATCAGTAGCATCGGTAGAAAAAACAAAGAGATGGACTACCGATGTATTAAGACGCCGCTGCAGCACGCGTATACGAAAGCACAGGTGCGTGTGGATGCGCTTTTACGACGAAACGATTAATGAGGTGGTGTATCTCGCTTCTCTCGCGTGTGCGTACATACATCGATATTTCGTTGTCGCGAGTGCCACTTGTGACGCAGTGGTAGTAAACATACTTTTGTGAGACGATCGTGGTGAGCACCTATGTACAGTAGATGGCGCACTGGAAACCCGCATGTGGCAAAACGTCAGATTGGTATGAAAACAACGATACAAAAATTTGAAATACATAATTGATGAATCGATGAATGTCAGTAGACGAACATAGCTTCAAGTGCTCCGATACTGCGAGAATGACTGACAAATTTGTATTCGGCCACTGTATTATCTTTCATTATTCGATACTAAAGAAAATATCGATACTTTTCGGTACAACTTATCCCCTGTCAGATGGATCTGAGCTCAAACGAGTAACTTGGTATTTAAGATAACAATGAAATGGGAGGAATTTTTTTTTTTAGAAAAGATGTTCGTATCTTTCGTGAGTCGAGTAATAAAACAGATTTATTTGGTAACTTTCACTGTACATACTTTACTTATTCTAATGTAGTATAGACGATGTGAATATGATCATCAAAGTTTCTGATTCCGAATTACTTTTTAAAACATTATTGAAACAATACAAAATATTTTCATAGAAACTAGCATGACGTTCGATTATCAACTTATCGGCGTTCCCTGTGCATTGATTAATTCCTCGCACCATTCGCGAACGCTCGAATTATTGCGTCGTCGCATCATCAATTGTTGTCTGTAGTGCTCGTAAAATTGCGCAGCCCACTGGTATATCAAAACCTTGGCCCGCGATTTGTTCTCCTGCGTTTCCTCTTTGCGCGTGTACAGAATCGCCACGGCCTTGCCTATCTCCGACTTTTTCAGATATTGTCGGTCTATTTCGTACTCTCGGTCGTAGCCTCGGAGCAGCTCCAAGACCGACTCGCGTATCGTCGAGCCGGGCAGAGAGCCGTCGGGAAACGGCGAGATCCAGTCCCTCAGAACCGATAAAAAATCGTTGTCCAAGGCCAGGTGCAAATCGTCCGGATTCGTCGGCAACTCCGAGATGAGCCTGGGTAGCATGGCTTGTACGCACGTGGCCGGCTGACATCTCTCAACGAGACTCAAGTCTTTCGAATAGGCGGCCCTCATATCCGAAATTAAGTGCGCCAACTTATCGTCGCTTTGATTCGGGCGCTTGACGCCCTGATTCGCCGCTGCCGATCTCGTTATCATGCTGTAGTTTGTTGAAATGCTTGATATACGCAAAAATATATACACCACAACGCGGCACTTCACAGATATAATGCAGTAAAAAACTTCGATCGTTACAGAACCAAAAAACGGAGAAGTAACGAGAGGTCTTTCTCCGCTCACCGCTATATACTTTCTGAAACTATTTGGACTACGGTGTATACACTTTCGATCATGTGTTTGAAAACTATGTCACCTAGCACACTCATCACGAATTTAAACGGAAAGCTATTAAAATCATAGATGAAACGTAATAGGGGGGATTGAATTTAGTCTAAGCATGCGCGGGAATGTACATTAGTCTTCGGAAAAAAACACGTGTCGCTATCTCGGCTACGTACATCACGTACAGTTCAATTCCTTGGAGATCCACGAACGCGCGTAGTAAGGTGAGCGCCCATCGAATGCGCACTTTGGCTGCCTCTACATTGAGCGTTTGGCTGCGTTTTTTTTCTACGTCTGCGTAAGCGCAGAACGTGGAATCAAGCTGTGTGCCAACTCCAAAATTATTTAATCAATTTAAAGGTTAATATTTTGTTCTTAACCTCATAAAAACTCAAGTTATATCGGCAGCCAATGACTTCTTTGTGAGATATACCGTATACATAAGCAACACAAGCGGTTCATTCAAAAATAAGAAACGTCTATACGTACGAGTGCATTGACACTGCATGCTTGTACATTGGTCGCGTCCGAAATAAGAAACAAGAAATGTGTTTTAAAAGGCTTTACAGTCATTCTTATAAAGAGATTCAATAAAATATTTCTCTTAATTTAATTTAATAGAACGCGAAAAGAGAGCGCATTCGGTTTCGAGATACTCAAGATGTCATTCAAGTCTGAAAAATCATTCTATAAATATAAGAAACCGCTGATAATTTCTTTTTAAGACAATTGAAGGCAGAGAAAAGTTTTATATTACGTTT
This sequence comes from Trichogramma evanescens, assembly GCA_902732785.1. NCBI lineage: Eukaryota > Metazoa > Arthropoda > Insecta > Hymenoptera > Trichogrammatidae > Trichogramma > Trichogramma evanescens. The sequence continues at coordinate 15,689 of CACVKI010139857.1, read as the reverse complement.
GCGCATATAAACGCGTATAGGAACGACGAGCGAAAGTACTTTGTAAATTAGTGCTTGACTCTCGTGAGTAAATGAGTAATACAGAGTGCGCGGCGGAATGTACAAAAAAGATTCGAGCCGAGAGATGAGGTAGCGTAATAAGATTCTCAAGGGAGCCAACCTACCATCTACTCGCGCGGCTACTGTCGAATCGCGCACAACTATAAATGCGAGTGTTATTTTCGCTACTGTGCGCGCAGCAGCTATTCGAAGCTTTCGCAGAGGGTCAATTTCGGAGTAGGCGTGTGAGTCAAGATACCCGAAAATTGCTCACTGTACCTATATTACCTGTATACGAAATTTTAGACAATTTTCAACGCTGAGAAAAAAAAGATCACTGGTGAAGGTGTGCTATTGCTACATCTGCAATCGTGAGCACGAGAAGCGCAGGCGGATGTCAAGCGGATGTCTTTTTTAATTATGTTTGGAAAATTAAACAGCCACCGAAGTTTTTAATCTGAAACGCGTTTAGTTTTTTATGTATTTGTAAACAAACTTTAAATGTCACACGAGGCCAGAAACTATATCGACTCTAAGAAACTCTTTCTACAATATGTTAATATGACGCGCTCGCCACTCGAAACGATCAAGGCATTTTTTCTTCCCAAAGTTTCGTAGGCCCCCAAAGGTATATACGCATTCCTTTCTTTCTCGAGTCCGTAGCTTCGAGGAGCATTCGAGGTAGTCCAGCCTCGTGAATTACATCGGTATGCAAGTATACATTTACTACACAGATCTAGGGTTGGTGTATATACCCGCGTCACGATTGACCGCATACGAAGATTTTCAAGCTCACCGGCGTTTAACATTCCTTGCCTGCGCGCGCGGGTATTGCTGCCCACTCGAAAACGCTTTTCGATCAAACGTGTATACATAAACGAATGTGCCCCGGCCCGTTCGGAAACGTGAACGAATTTCGAGCACTCGAGTATATACTACGCGAGTACTTCTGAAAGATTGTATTGTCGAGAGCAAGTGCTCGATTTTTCTGTTGTTTTTTTTCTGCCTCTTCAAAATACCAACCAAATGTTTTCTTTTTAATCTTCATTTCACAAAAGGAAAAGAAACACATTAAAGCAGCTCTCGAGTTATCACGAAGCTATATAGTAACATCCCGCGCATGCAGAACTATAGAGCAGCAGCGATAACGATTCAGAGCTAATACGCTGTAACGCGAGAGAGAGAGAGAGAGAGAGAGAGAGAGAGAGAAAAGAAGAAGAAAAAACGGTGCCATAGCTAATGAAATTACGCCAGACCTCGATCGCTAAAGCCTTATCGAGAGGGCTTGTGCTTTGGCTCTTAACTATCGCGACACGAAGAGAGAAAAAGAGAGGAGAAAATAGGTTGATAGCAGACTTGTAATTTTCTAATGGTTTAACGAATCTTCCTCGTTCAAGTAAATATAAGAGAGACTCACGATGCGATACACGATTGAGGCCCTCGTCGATGTTATATACAAAGTATATGACTGCAGTGCGACTTACCTGTAACAAACAAAGAGAAAGAATAAATATAAATCATCATCATTTATCAATCATATAGCTTTGTAGTAAAGACTTGAAAATAATGCACGGAAAAAACAATCAATTTGGGACGTGTTTTCTATTTTCCGAATTTTTTTTATTACGTATATACAGTCGAAAAATTGTGCGAAGCATCAATGGAAAGGTAGCGCAGGTGCCTTCGTGTATTACACGCATGTATGTGTCGAAAGGTAAAACATAATACGCGCATGAAGATGGAGCGCGCGAGGGGTCGGAGAGTAAAGCATGCCTCGCACGATGATGACGACGACGACGACGACGACGACGATGGTATATAACACATTGTCTGTGTGTGTGTGCAATTTTTACGGAAAAGGTGCGCGCAACAAAGCCCTCCCTCTGTATATACATAGTATGCGATGGGGCCACTCTCTCTCTCTCTCTCTCTCCTTCTCGACGCAACATATGAACCGGAATCTCGGTCCTGCGAGCATCGCTGCTTTATATACTACTACTGCGTACACAGCATAAGATATATATCCGACGAGCGAAACGAACCCAGCCGCGCTCGTTTCCGCCTCTCTAAATAGCCCCGCGCGCGCGAGCATACATGTCCCGCGAGTATATAGAGAGAGGCTTGCAGCAGCAGATACGCATGCAGCGAGAATCTTACTACTGTATCGCGTATAGCTGCGGCATAATTTACACGAAGGATATGCCCATATACTGCTTACGATATGTGTGTTTCACCTGCTATTGCTGCTGCTGCTGCTGCTGCTGCTGCTGCTGCTCTCGACGAGTTAAAAGAGAAGATCGAGCGACTTTTAATTGGTACGTAAAATATGACATTGAACGATATGCCTATGATGGTGATTTTTAAGCCTGTGGATAATTGCGAGCATCTGCCGATCATCGTCGAGAGCAGCTCGGAGCTACACGTAGATTCTAGATAGCGTTCAATTTACCGCAGTTTTTGAGAAAATAATAACGCTGAGCGCCACTAAAAGCCAACTCCGATATTACGCGTAATATTATATCGCGTATAGAAGCGTCGGTATATATAGGTATATGTACGTCACTTTCGGCCTGCATTTTGAGTTCAGCCAATGTCTAAATTTACGGTTTACACTGACTACTACTACTACTACTGCTTTCGAGGCCCGAGCTGCGAAACGTTTGAATCATTTGCCTGTGCGCAGAGCTTTGTGTGTGTTGATGTATATACTATATATGTACCGATCGAGACGCTTTTGACGGGGCTGCAGTAACTTTATTATTATTATTATTATTATGTCTGCATATATAGACAAGCCGCGAATGCGCGGAGTTTGATCATCTTGGAGCATGCATAATAAGTCAAAAACTGTACCTACGTTTTAATACTCAAACGAAAACATCGTAAAAATATGCGCTTGTCTATTTTTATACATAAATACGTGTATTATGCGCTGTCCACATAGGCACGGACCAACGGAGCGCAAAACGAGCCCGTACGATAATGCAATTTCGCGTTACGCATACGTAATACACGGAAATCTCAATTTTGTCAACGTATAAGCTAGCGGGATCTTACCTCGCTCATGTTCTTCCATATAACGTAAGATCGCGTGCGTTACCTCGATCGAAACGCGCCGCGATGTGTATCATCGGGCCACGGCAATAATAAAATCGTTACATCACACGCGAATGTATAGGCTCGTATCAAGGCGAAGCGACGATACTCGATACATCGGTATGGTGCAGCACCAACCGCGATGATCACGAGCCGCGGCACATCATCGCACACACGGACACACACACTTAACACAGCTCCGAAATCATATCGTCACTTTTATAAACGAAACATTCGAAGACGTTTCTTTAATATAAAAAACGACGCGATGACGACGGAATTCTCTATATTTATATAAACGAGCGCAGCACAGAACGACGCGCGTCAACGCGGCGCGGGGCTAAAAAGTAAACTGTTATTGATGCGCGTCTCGCGTTTCGCTCTTAGCTGCGTGCGTATATATATAGTGGTAGTGGTCTCGCTCTGTGTGTGCCTCTTCTTCGTTTCTTTTTTTTTTTTTCAGTTCTTGTTTACCGACGCCTACGCAGTAGACTCACTGACATCTTGCACGTCGTGTACGTGTGCGTGTCAGTGTGTGTGTACGCGTATATATATCGGGCCGGGGCTTGTCAGTTTCAGGCTAAATTGCAGCTTTCTGTCTCGGCGTGACTGCATACGTGTGTGTGTATGTGTGTTCGACGTTCGGTATTATATACACCTATTATACATGTACGTTCCAACAATAGCACGTGACCTAGTGTATACATATATATATTCGCTCGTATACGACTTCGCATTAGATGCATCTTAGCAAGTTCGTAATGTAGTGCGCCGCGCGCGTTCGTGCGTGTTAAATGTGATTCGCGAGCTATCTGGATCATCGATTCTATTGCACCTACATAACCACCCCCTTGTCTAATTTTCATTTTTTTCTCTTTCGTTAAAAAAAGCTCGAAAAACATTTCGTTTCTCTTTATTTTATTTTTTATGCCTCGTCACGCGCGACAAGCATTATATGTATAAATATTGTCAACTTATCGATTTTTAATTTTTCGTTTCAAGATCGCTTAATTGAGTCGGCTGTATAATCGATCTTGCATCATTATATAGATCAGACATCTGCAGATATACGTCACTTGAGCTTGCTTCAATAATTGTATTGACCCATATAATAAAATCGTAAATTATGACAACGTCGGCTATGATCTCACGTTGTCATTATAACCATAAATATATTAGAGTCGAATTATGATCCTCGACGCCGAGGCATTGTATTACGCACACCTAAAAGTGACTCGAGTAGGTAGGTCTTTTAAACTCGAAGAATTTGGAATTGCGAAATTATTATTATTATTGTTATTTTTTTTTATTAAATTCCAGTGGTCAGAAAACGCCGGTAAGATTAATTAATGGACGCTTTTAGCGCTATTTTTTAACTGTTCTCGCGCGTTACGAAAATTATAAAAATAGCGCGCGGATTTATTGGACTTCCGTAAAATAAAAAAAGAAGAAATTAAATTTCTCGGATAGAATTTTCTAATCGACGCTTGCCGCGCTGCTGCTGTCTTGACTTGAGAATTCTTTTAAACGGCGTCGCGCACGAGAAGAAAAGCTCGGCAGGTAAATATATACACACGCGTCGCGAGCAAATCATTCTCGGCGCGCGTCTCTCTCTCTCTCTCTACTCGGCTATTCTACGAATTGAGAGACTTTGACGACGGCGGCGGAGCTCGTTTGAAAGAACAATACAAAGTGTAAGTGGGTACCCACACACACAAGCACACACAAATATAGTAATGAATTCATCAGGTAGGAATGTCGGTGCGCTGCGGGGCCCGCCGCGCGACCGGACGCAAAATCGCATCGATATCCTTTCCCCCAGCTGATCACACACCCCGGTGCTTGCAAAGCTGCGATGTACACTGAATCGCACGATTAAATAACAATCGAAAAATTATGAATAAACCTTTGCCCATATGCCGTCGACGACGTACTACTCCTCCTCGTGTCCATTCATTTCTCTCTTACTCGAGCGTTTCATATAGCTATATACCCTCAACAGCTCTATAAGACTCGAGAGCGAGAGAGGCGGCATGTATATAGGAAGCCGCGCTCTCGCGAATAGAAACAGTAAAACGCATAGTGGTGAAAAAACGAGATGTGGCTGCTGCTGCTGCTGCTGCTGCTGCTGCTGCTCGGGCGATAATGATACTTCTGAGGTGCACGCGAGAGAAACTTTTTTATACCAAGAGAATAGTTCATTATGCCCCATGTAGACAGAGGCATGCCAGATGACGTTTTCATTGTGCGTTTTTTGTACCTCTCGCTATGCTCAGTCTCGAACTTTTTTTTCTTCGAGAGTTCAAATGTTAATAGAAAATAAGTTTAGCCGATGGATTTTTATGAAAAAAAAAAAAAAAAAACGATCGATGAACTTGAAAAAAATAATTAGGTATAGCAGGTAAAAAAAAGCACGCCTCGACGCCGCGCAATTTTATTATAAAAGGTGCTCGCGGATAACAGAGACGATGAGACATGCGTAAGGCACGCCGCGCGTCGTGTGTTTCACCTCTCTCTCCGAAAGCGCGCCGCGCACGATACATCGCGCACATTATATACCACGGCACGCACATGGGAAGTAACGTTAGCTCACCTTCCTTTATACAGCACGCCATAAAGTGCCCAATCGAGGCTCCAATATATAGACACGCTATATGGTAAAGTGGCAAACGACAAACTCGATTTCACCCGCGCCCGCGCGGCAGACGATCGTCACCGCGTAGTATACACTACATGCGGTTGAGTCAACGGCGCGCATACAGCGCATACCCCGTTATATTAACGTTCTCTCGACGCGTTATACACACACAAACACATACAAAGCTCTGTGTGTAAGTTGCTGCTGCTGCTGCAACTACGTTTTGTTCGCAACAAAACGATCGAGCCGACGTATGCCTCGCTTGTATATACACGCGGGGCACGCGCGAGTAATCATGTAATTAAATTGGCAGCTTTATCGGTGGAAGGCGTCGTTGCCCTTCGTCTATATGTCTCTCTCTCTCGGTCTTAGAAAAAAAAAAAAAAAAAATACAAAAAGGGGGGAAAAAATGTTGTTAACGGTGCCCCGCGCGCTAAAATCTCACGGGCATCATGCCGAGCGTGACGCGCGGGCTTTGTTTTACTATTCTCGACGAGGTAGGATATAGGATGGAGTCGCATCGTTACGGCTAATAACGACAGATTTTTCTGTCGCGGATGCTCGATGTATAACATAATAATGTGTATATGTACACAAGACGACACACAAGCGATCGTGAGAAGACAATATAGTATATTACTCGAGCCATGCTTGTGTACACGAGAAAATTACGTTTTCATATTTTGTTCGCGGCATCGTTCGTAATAATAACGCGAGCTTTTGTCATCTGATATTTTTTTTTTTTTTTTTGAATCGATAGCACGTATGTGTTTGCGAGTAAGCCCCGAGGCTCGAAACTCTTCTCGAACTCTTAGAATCCGTCACGAGATATATATTATATACATGTAAATAAAAAAAGAGCAAAGAAAGAGCGAGACGTTATTTTTGAGAGAGTGAAAAAAAAACTACCGAGTTTTTTTGCTATACGTCGCTCGAATCGACTATAGCGAAGGTTAATCGACTTGCATCCGGTGAACAGACGATAAGACAAACGTAAGTACATGTTTATCTCTCGTCCGAGCCGCGACGTTCCGAAGAATCGCTGCATTCATTTTTGCGCGTCACACAGCACGTGCTGTACGCTTACAAGGTTTCGAGACGTATGATTGATTCTCGCTCGCAAATAACTGCGCTCGAAATTTTTACTCGAAAGGAGCGTCGCTTTATCGTTGGCAAAATAAAGAAGAAGCGAATTAGAGGGAAGACGGAGCGGAGCTTCGAGCTCGAATATATACGTATATACTCAGACACAATAAATATGTGGACACCGAGTGCGTGAGGACAGTGGCGCAGACACTTCTCGTTGCTATATTATACGCGTAAAGCGTACACCGAGACACATGCACACACGCACACAACGACGCGTCTACACGAGATACGCAAAAATTGCTGCCGGATGTGGAGCAGCAGCGCGTCGTTTCTGTGTCGACGTCGTCGTCGTCGTCGTCGTCGTCGTCGTTGCCAATCGTTGGCCGTATCTTCTGCGTCAATTAATGCGCTCGCCTCGCGTTACTCCGGCAGCTATAATATAACGTATATGTGTACGACTGAGCGATCCGGACAAAAAAATAATTTCATATTTGAATACTTTGCTGGCTACTTTTTGTTGCGCGTCTCATTTATTTAATTTAATTTTTTTTCTTCTTCTTTTGATTCTCGGAACAGCCGACATTTCTCAGCGCGACATCTCGTTCGCTCGAGACAACGACGGCGACGTCATTTTAAATTATAATAATATGTATATAATATGTTTGGGCGCTGAGTGTGCGTAGTACGCGAATTGTATAATTTATTATTTCGCACAGTCTTCGAGGCTCATTCATTGATCGACAGATATAGCGATTGAGATACGTTCGATCTCGCGTGTCCAAATTCACAATAATACACAGCAAGATGCACGCGACGAGACTTCTGAAAAAAAACGGCAAGAGCATATCTAATCGTTTGGCGCGAGCATCTGCGCGCGCGATTACGGATTTTCGGAGTTCAAGCTCGTACGGTCGAGTCTTGCGGGATGTTGACTTCCATCCTTCACGAGGTAGGCTATAGCTCAGCTCTCGAGAGTCTCGCAATCGAGAATATTTCTGAGAAATTCAGCATCGCTATATAGAAGCTGTGGCATAAACGCGCGACGTACGCGACGGTCTTGGAAGTCGTATATGGAGTATTATATAGTGTATTAAACGAGCCAAATTCGAGTGCGAAAGGCGCGTCGGCCTCGGTATATAATGGAAACATTTCCGCGCGCGCGCACACACACGTGTAATATGCACGTGCACATGTTGTTACTCACACACACAAGCATCATGACAACTCGCTCCCTTTCTATCGCTCTATAAATGGTCTCCCACACGTCCGGAGCGGCGGCGGCGGGCGTCTGCTGCGATTCCGCATAGTGCAGCGGTGCACGGTATACGAGCTAAACGCATTTCTCGTGTGCTGCAGCGCGTTCATCGTCGTGCACAAACGCCGCGCTAGGGGCTATTTATTTCTCGAAAAATACCAGAGAGAGAGCAGAGTCTGCGCGCGCGCAAAACTATTTCGGTTACGCGCGATTTGCCGAGATTTTATATGTATATGCGCACATTCTCGCTGAGACACGCCGCGTCTATAGATATCATTATATACGTACTGCGAGCAATGCGTAACCGATGCGCGTCAAAGTATCTACACGCCGAGAGAAAGAAGAAACGACGAACTTACGCAGACGGACGAATGACTAATTTGTCGTCATTAGGAGGATGGAAATTAGATTGTCGGCTTTGCTTCTGCGTGTATTACACATATATATATAATCAGTCGTCAAAGTGTGTGCGGTACGTAAGAGAAAAGGCAAAATAGATACACGCGCGAAATAACTAAACGTATTATATACAACTGCCAAGTGTCAAACGTTTAAATCACCCGTATACATATAGCCATACCAAACTCGAATATGAATCATCGAGAGACGATCGAATCGTATTACGTGCGGGGTGTACGCGTCATGTACACGAAAGAGAACTTTCGAACCTCGAATTCGGAGTACGAGAGGAGCGGAGGCAAAAAAAAAAAAAGAAAAAAGAATCCAATCGAAGCTAAGTGAACTCGCGCGCAGCTCCAACACAATCGTATTATACGTATGTAACGTATAGGATTCGAGCGCCCATTTCACCTCACCTGCAGACTATAATAAGGAGTATATATTTTACACGTGCATGTGTGTGTGTGTGTGTGTGTGTGTGTGTGTGTGTGTATGTACACACTATAGAGCTCGCGCACGCGAGAAGTCAATGTACTCCCCCTATATATACGAGCACCAACACACTCGCACACATTATATGCACGAATATACTCCTTCGCTCTCTTGTGTATATATATGTGCTTGCGGAGCTGACCGAATGCGCTTTGGCTCGTCTATCTTTTTTTTTCTCTCGCCGTTGCTTTCTCTCTTTCTTTCTTTCTTCCTTTCTCCCTCTTTTTCCTCTCCTTTTTCTTTCTGCGTGTGTTGGTATATAGTGCCAGGCGCGCATCGCCGCAGCTCGCTCGATCTTTTTGCCTTTCAGGTATACTTGTACCTATATAGCCAGGCAGCAGCAGCAGCAGCAGCAGCAGCAGCAGCAGCAGCAGCCACGGGAAGAAGAATCTCCTCGACTTCGATGGCCCGCGCAGCTTAGATGCAGACCCATCGTTACAGTATGTGTCCGTTCGGCTCCAATGATATATTCTCTATACAACAGTTGTACCGAAAGCGCGTCCGGTCTGTATCGATTGAATTTTTTTTTTTTTTTTTGCTTCTTCGGGTGGAATTAGTTTTACAGCCTGATTACCAATGTTAGCATGTTAAAACTTATTACGAATCGGTGATCTTGAGTTCTTATCGATAAATAACATTTATAATTAACAGCTCGATCGTCTTGTGAACGAGAAAAATCACCGCAATTCTAACCGAAGGAAATCACGAGTGAGAGTTTATATATGCCACTATATAAGAAACACGCAAGTATACGTCTGAATTCGAGAAGACTGTCGATTTGGAGTTTTACTGTAAATGGCAACCTATATATATTTATAAACAGCAGCAGATGCAGTGTAGAGTTCGAACCAGTTCGAAAGCATTTTCACATGATATACAATACTCTCCGTTGGCTGAAAAACGAGTTTTTTTCTTTTTTTTTCTTGAACGTATACACTTTCTGTGCACAGTGTATAAAAAAAGTCTGCCTGCAATGCTTACGAGAACGATCCAAGCATAGGAGTTTAGCGGCTTACTAAAGTGAAATTCTTTAATCCGAACGCGATCGAGGATTCATTCGCGCGAGCGGGGGTCATTTGTTCTGCTCGAGCGAAATTATTATTGAAATCTCGCACATCCGAAATTACGATTAGTGTAATCTTATAATCTTATAATGACTGCTGCTTTCGTTTATTGTATTAAATAATCATTGTGCAATTGAACTTCATTAATTACGAACGAAGCTCGCGCGGAGTTTGCATCATTGTTGAGTAACGAATATTCAATTTTTTTTTTCAATAATTAATTAAAAGTAATTTTTTTGCAAAAAAAATCACAAGTACGCCGTTATGTTATGAAGAAACAACAAACCGAAGATTCTCCTCGTGAATCGAATATGAATTTTCATTGCATAATTCAATCGCTATAGGTGGTCCATCGAATTCCAACTCGAAGATCCACCCCTCTCGAGCTAACGATCTAAGACGACAGTAGGCCAATTATCGCCATACAATCGTGGGAGAAAGTAATTACTCTCCTCCAACTATTCCTTCGGCTTGGGTGGTATCGTAATGAAATAAAAAAATCGGCTCATTTGATGTACCATAGATTTTACTCGAACGCAAATCTACGTTCTGGTATTTCAAGTTGCAGATCTATATGTGTTGATGATTTATGCAAAACTTTATATTAATAGGAGTATTCAAATTTTGCCGTTTATTAAAGCACAACAGCTTATGCTAATCAAGTTCGGCATGTTGCAAAAAAATAATTTGGTTATAAATTAGCTCCATATATTAATTTCGTTCGAGCGTACGATCGAACGTGAAAAAATGACGAATTACGACATAAACGTGGACATTTAACAGAATGGATCGTGCCTCGTGAATTGCGTAACTCTATCCACGTGGCTTTCGGATTGGATTTGTAGCAATCAAAACAATCACAACGTCGGGGCTCTCAAAAGCGATGAGCACATAGAGAGAGAGAGACAATTTAATTAACTCCAAAGCAGATCACGAACGATTTTTGAAATGATGTAAAACGCCTAACAAGAAATAACTCATTAATCCCGCATATATTTTCATCCTCTCTAAGCAGAAAAGGATGTTTGTTACGGGATAGATCGTCACTGTATACGCACACCGGAGCAGCAGCTGCTGCCACCGCTAACTCTCGCGTAATGCAATAACGAGATTCGCGTTCTCTCTCTCTCTCTCTCACGGGAACTCAGCTACACGAGAGCACCTAGATATTATGTTTAAGTAAGCGATTAATCGCGAGCACGTCGCAGCTCGGTATTTTCGTTATATTAAAGTTACCGCACACGCGCGTCGAGCGCGTACATTACCGCATATATAAACGATAATCGAGACACGCGCCGCGATGAATCATCGCTAAAATCCATATTACGGCCGTGTAGTACGTCGCGATATCGGTAAAAATCGGTATACGGCTGGATATCTCAATCTTGAAGACTTAACTCGGGCAAATAACGTCGTCGTCGTCGATGTCGTCGAAATAGTTTTGCGGCCGCGGCGAACGCACGTTTCAAACCATAATATAATATACATCCAGCAGCGGCGGCCAAACGTACGAGCGATTACCTCGGTTATTGTACATTATGTTCGTGTATATTCCTGCGCATCTGCTTCTCTCGGGATCTCTCGCGACGTATAGCTGCGCCGCCTTGAGAGCAGCACTACTATATACGCTGCACGTTTTAAAGCCGCAGCCAGAAAACCGTTCCACTTGGCTTCTTTTTCTCTCGCTCACTCTCGTTTGCTCTCGCCCGAGAGGTATATAGGTACACACAATATCGTATCCTATATATACGTATAATACGCATGAAAAATACCTATGTGGCTCCGAGCTTTGGATGATTCACGCCGCATAGTGGCCGCCGCGTCACTGGCCGCTCGTCCTTCTCTCTCTTGCTTTTTTTTTTTCATCCTCTTCTGCGTCTTTCTCTCTCGCGTACACGTGTATGTGTGTAGTGTGTGTGAGTGTACGTTAGACTCGGTGTGTGTAGAGAGCCTGTGAGAGAGTTTCGGTCTTATTTTTACCTTCGGCGCTCTCGGGGCCTCTCTTTTTTTTTCTCTTTATAATACGGGAGAACGAGTCTCTCTCTCTCTCTCTCGGCGAGTTGTGAATCACTGCTTCAGCAAACTCGAGGTTCGAGTTCGAGCCTGTCTTGCATACCTTCTTCTTCTTCCTCTCAGCACGCTCGGATCCTCTTCTTCCTACGCGGCCGACCGCTTCTTTTTTTTCTCGTACTCATCCGTAATATTTTTTTTTTTTTCAATTAATTTTCCTTTGGAAATAAAGATCAGCTGCCCCCGTGCGCGCGTGTATGTAACTTTAGCACGGAAAACGGCCTCGAAAGGATTCAACGATGAGGCGAGTCGCGAGACGGGCGCGTGAATGATAAATTTAAAATACCATGACGCGCACCTTGCTCGCACACTATCGCTGTCACAACCGATATAGGTACTTCAGCAAACACACTGTCGATTTACCGAATTGCGGATACAAAGAAAAGGGGAAAAATCGCTATAAGCAATAATAAACAATGGTTCGAGAGACTATTGTATACATTTTTCTAACTAAAATCATAACGAGCAATAAAAACTCGTTTCTCGGATTCTTTCGAAACTTTCAGCCCACGCAAAAACTTTCACGCATCGCTGCGGCGCGCGTACATATAACGTAGAACCTCGAAGCCGAGCTGAGAGCCTGGCGAGAATACGCATATAATGCGTGCGACACACCACCGTGGAACGCACGAGAGGGAGACGGAGGCACGCAACGCAACAAATATGGCATTTTGCCTCGTGTGGTTGTTGACGATGGTTTTTTTTTGTCTCCTCTCGACGCCGTGCGCGCGCTACTTGTGTTACAAAATCGAGTCTTTAGCGTCAAAATCGAATGCGACGTTAACGATTATCATCGATTTAACATTTTACGAGCTCGTTGTTTATCGTGCGATCGAAAGCGCATGCGCGCTGGAAGGACAGAAATTCGGGAATAGCATCGCAAGCTAATTTCTCGGTTTACACCTGTACTCTCGTGGGAAATCGATGAACAACAGTTTCAATCGGCAACTAAAAGTCCATTAGAAATTTCAGATGAAACGAGCTCAAACTTTTACTCGGCCTTTGACACATTTTTTTTCGTTGATTTCTCTAAATATCGCGCGAGAAACAGCATCTCATTGATTTCACTTTTAAATGTGGCGCCGAACGTCGAACAAAACAAAATCGAAGCGAGATAGAAGTCGGAACTCAGTGTCGGTTCGGCAAGCAACTAACGAACTAAGAGCGCATACCCTACATCGACGACATTCAGCCTATAGCGCTCGATATACGTGGTTCCAGCTCTAAAAAAAATAACAATTGTGGAATTGTGAATTGTAAAATTGTGCCGAAGAAAAAATTAAAAGTTTGTCACACAATCTGCTCAATAGAAATTACATTGTTAAAAAATAATAATAAAATAAAGCGCGAACAATGCCTTCGGTAAAGGTTCCGTTGCTAGAGGCAGTAATTTATAGTGATCGCGCAGCAATCCTAGAATGCATTAACCTCGGAGTCAAAGTGAAGCCTATCGATAAGTTTGGACGAACGGAGATTCACCGCGCGGCGAAGTTACATTACATCGACGAATCTTACTTCTTTCCCGAATGTATCTTCGACGCTGTCGGCGATGTCAACCACAGCGACGAGAACGGAGTGACTCTGCTCCACATAGCTTGCGGATGGGGCAACACTCGAACAGTGCAAAAGTTCATAGATCAGGGAATCGACGTGAATCTCGAGTGTAGGAGGTACTACGATTTGCCGGCTTGCACTCCTCTGCTCATAGCCATTGAAAATCAACAAGTGGAGGTTATGCAATTGTTGCTGGAAAAAGGTGCGGATGCGAATAAACCAAATTTGGACGGCGTGACTCCACTGCAGAGTGCCGTGAATTTATTCAATTACGAAGCGGTAAAATTACTCGTAGAACACGGGGCCAATATCCAGAGGGTCGATTTCAAAGATGAAGTCGTGAGCAGATACATACGCACACAGATTCGTACGAGAAGGCGTTTGATGGTGACGAAACGTCATCATATGGTAATATATAATATTCTGGCCACATTTGATCTTTTAACGAGCAAAGACTACAAAATTAGTTACGAAGATTGTATGACAATTTCAAATATCTTAAAAAAATTCAAAAATGAGCATGTACACGATGAAAGATGTGCAGCTTTGTATTTATGGGGAAATGAAATGAGTCCGAAAACAATGATCACCGATACCGTATCAATTTTAGATCTATGCGAAGCTAGCCCAGAAAATGTTTTCAAAATTTTAAACGAACCTAATTACAAATCAATCGTAAACTCGTATGATTTTCAAAATAAATTCTGTACTGCATCAGAAGTCCTAGATATAAATATGATTATAGCCTTGGTCGAATGGTTTCATCGCCGAATTGCATCGGCAATATTTGCAGGAATTGACTCAAGTACCAATTATTTTTTGTGATAATATCGCCCAGAATTTAAGGAATAAAGATGTAGAAAGAGTGTGTCAGTCATTGAATAAGATTCAATTTCTATTGTTAGCTTTTTTTATCAGCTTCGAAGTTACTATGGCTATGAGTTGTAAACTTACAAGTAAATGTTAAGGTTCAATAAAATGAATAAATAATGAAGTATTGTTCAACTCAAGCAAGTAGAAAATAGCGAGCCACATGGTAACACTGCACTACATCTAATACGTTGAGGCGTAAACATCGTAATATTTCGTTACGAATTACGAACAAGAGGATACGCGGTGGAGACTGTAACGAGCATGAAGTTTGTGCACTTCCATACACCTAGAAATTATTTGTAATTAATCTGTATAACAATGTATCATTTATTGTGTTATTGCACTTGATGATTCTGAGTAGCTGTTTTTTTTAATTGTAAATTTTTGAAAATAAAATTAAAAACCTCAACTTTCAACGAATTTTTCTAAAATTTGTATGAATAACCCCCAAAAATGTATTCGTTTATTAATTAATAAAACAAATAAAATGTACAAGACTCGTGTACGAGACACACAATTTCAACAAGATATCGTAAGGGAGCCCTGAACCCCCGCAATTGCTTCTTTCTTATTTACATAAACAAGCGATATTTATTTTCATATCCATGTCGGTCGTACAAAAACAACGGGTATACGTATTCATAATTTACGAATTGGTATTAACCACAGATAAAATGCATGCAAAGTGGCCGTATCTCGAACAGCGGAGTATAGAGAGAAAGAGAGAGAGTTCAACGCGAGCTGTGCATTATTCAATCAAGTTCAATAACCTATTATGATCTCGGGCATCGGAGTATACGCGCTATATATTTATATGCATATTATGAATTGCCCGCGTGAATCAGCGAACGCGCGCTCAATCAGAGCGAATACCCCCGACTTGTATATATGGGCTAAGCCATAGTTAGGGTGATAGTCAAAAAATTTTTTTTTCTCAAATTATGTACTTTTGAAGAGTACATTGAAAAGTGAAAATCCTGAAAGTTTCAGCCCTCTAGGTCCAACCCTATTGAATTTTCAGGGCCTCAAAGTTGAATTTTCTTTTTCTGCTGATATTCTGCTTGCAATTCTGATTTTCTGGGGTTAACATGAAAAAATTGTTGAATCATGGTTTTTAATG
>CACVKI010139856.1:0-39804 GCA_902732785.1 Trichogramma evanescens | reverse complement strand
TTTATTATGTGTCAAAACATTGTTTATGGATGGATTAAGGATGAAGCCAGAAAATTTGATTTAGCGATAAACGAAGAAAAAAAATTTTTTTTTTCCGATCTCTAAAAATTTTTTTTTTCGGGAAAATTTTTCTTTTCTTTCTTTTTCGTATCGTTTGGTTGAGAAATAATTTATGATTGAAACTGTTTTGTAAAAAAATTAGAAACGATGATATTAATGTTTCCAAAATATTTTCAAGTTAAAAAAAAAGTATGAGGAAGCTACTTGCCAATAAATTGGCAGCGGTTTTTTTATTAAATGGCCGAAAAAGTAACAAGGTTGCTATAATTATATCGAACGATACAGATAGAAAATTAAAGGACTTACGCGTATTTAGAAAAATTTAAAATTTAAATTTAATACATAGCGACCGCATGTAAATCATAATACGGATCCTCTTGTTTAGAATAATGGAACACCGAGCGGAATGTCATGTATTTAAATGTGGGACGATGTATTCAAAAAGGACCCGTGGATCATTCCGTTACGCTCGTGTATGAAAAAAAACGATTCATGAACATAATGAAGCCCCCGTCGTCGAGCTATTATCTACGTATCATCGTCGCTAGAGTACCGAGCTAAACGATGTTTTAATACACTCGAGCATGCTGGAAATGGTTTATTCCCATGAAGCCTAGTGCAGGTCGAGCGGCGTCTCGAACGATAACGCCTGCTGTATCGTATCAATTAGCTTCAGCGATTCTGCGATGACAGGACATTTATGGTGTATTATATGCGAGATAATACGGCGGACGAGCCCCATACAGGGGCCATGTCCATAAAAATTCGAAATTCATTGCGCTTTTTATGCAGGGTATGTAGCGTGCACGGTTTACTCACGTGCCCATCAAGTTCGAGTGCATTTATTAAACGCGTGGGTCGTCTGTGCGATGTAGCTATGTGGGATATACGTCGAAGCGCAGTGACCTTTTAGACAACCATTACTGGCAGTTTTATGCGCAACTGCGGCGCGTCTATTTCTCTACATATAAAGAGGAAATGGAGAAAAAAATCCCTCCTCATTTCCAAGTTTGTAACGGCAGCATATTATGTATTCCTAAATTATAAAACCAAAAGAATGTCGCTGCCATGGTTAATCAGCTGCCTATCACCATTTAAGTATGTTCCTCAAATCTACGTTAACTTAGTTAACTAACTCATACGGTTCTTGCGATGAAAGTTCAAATGAACGAATTTCATAAAATGTATTTGAAATGTTCAGGGGGTTTTCAGAATAGCTAACTCGAAACCAAGCGGGAATAACAATCGATAAATGGTAATTATTGAGATTTATCATTACTGTTAATAAGTCCTCGGGAAGTTTGCTAACAATGATCGGTGCACGATGTCGCGAATTACTTTATACAGTCGTATCCCCCCGATGGTAGCTCGTGTGCTCGCTGCAGTTATACTTTCCTGCACGATGTGCTCGCGAGGGGATGGTCGCTCGTGCCACAGACGCAACTCGGCTATTCAGCGATCCGACCAGCAGCAGCAGCAGCAGCAACTGCAGCAAATGTATTTATTGTATCATACGAAGACGCGTGCGGATGTTTGTGTGAGTCGCTAAAGGTTATTTTATACAGCATTGGGTTAGCTTTATGGTCCGTTCAGTTCCGCTCTTCGTTCATTCGCTTCGTTCGGCTCCGCCATGTACGCATCCCGTTTTGTCGCGATCATATACAGCGTCCGCACGATTCAGCCACGTGGATCGAGCTTGTTTTACCATAGCGATTTGCAGCAGCAGCAGCAGGCCTAAACGGAGCCAGGATAAATCGATAAAATTGCCCGGAAAAAGCTCATGATATTGAAAGGTCGAGGCCTCGTTTTCCTGGCATCAGGGTTTTTTTCTTTGTACTTTTTTCGTATATGTTTATACTCGTCTTGGCGCACTCGACTGCGAAAGCACAAACGCTCGACTGCAACTAATAAGTTTTCGAAGCACTGCACGATTCGAAACGGGGAATTAAATAGAAAGAAGTCGTGCAGTGTCGCACGGCGTTTCACGACGAAGCAGTCCAATATACTCGTACGGGCTTGCTCCATATATACGTGGGCAAAAGTTGACTCGTACAGAGCTCGTAATTCAGCTTTCGAGCTACAGCTGGTATATACCGACCAATTAATCTCGGTCGCGTAAAATCGTCGAAGCCTAGCCTAGCTCGCTCGACTCGGCAGCGCAACTCGCGCTCGGCTCGAGGAACACAAAATCTCACTTAGCTGCCACGCGCTCCACCTATAATGCATTAAAGCTTCGCAGAGAGAAAACAATTAATACGCAGCTATCGATTAATAATTAAAGCCCTCTATTTCTCTGGAGCTTGGCAAAGTTATAGGGCTCCGTCGAAGCTTGCACGAGCCAACTCGTCGACTTAAATTGATGACTTTACGGCGCGTCGAGCATTAAAGGTGTTTATTCGCGGCGCAAACTTCCGATCTCATTCTCTGCGACATCGTATATAAGTGCAGCTCTCTCGCTCTGATACAAAATCGAGTTTAATATAAGATACGTCGAGCGGTGCAGTGCATCATGACCCCGCGCCGATAATATATATACGTGCGCTCGTGCAGCCTCATCGATACGCATAAATTCATGCGCCAGCGTATTATATAATATATATGAGTGTATACGTCTCTCATCCTTCGAGTACTTGGAAATTCATAGCTCGATATCGTCGCGAAGCTGCTCCTTCACGGCAATACGTCAATCTATATAGAGTCGAGAGCGGAAGGGGCAATAAAAAAAAGGGAAGAAGGAGCGTATAACAGTTCTCGGTGTATAGCTACGACGTCGACGGACGCGCTTGGTTGGCGCGCTTTTAAAAAGAAGCCCGAGCCAATTTGTAGGCTGTCGCAAACTTTTAAAACGCCAACTGACAGCGAGCGAGCTATGTAAGAGCGAGAGAGAGATACTGTACATATATCTGCTGCCGCTGCAGCAGAGCAGCCGATGGATTGTGAAATAAAACTAACTTGTTTCTTTCTCCAGCGAGTAAGTCGACGACGCGCCCCCGTTATCCTATATATACCAACGCAACTGCAGTTCAACTACTCTGCTCGACTCGAGCTTCGTGTATAGTAGCCTACACACACACACACACATACATATAAGCGTGCTAAATCACATTCTCTCGACTCGAGACCGACAAATTTTCCTTCTTTTCTTCCATCCACCTCTGCTATGTGCTTCTACCTTTTTTCCAACTGCACAGCGTACATTTTGCGAAAAGTTTTCTTTTTACTCCCTGCATGAATGTTTTTAGATCATTATAAAAGAATTTGCTACGTTACAAAATTTATTGTATGAGGTATTATTCATAAAAACGACGATTACAATCCAGGTTATTTTCCTCGACAAAAAAAGAAGCCTAATAAAATAAAAGCCAAGCAGAGAGAAATAATGGATGGGTCGGAGATCTCACAGGATAGCGGCAGTTTGAGGCAGAAAAAACTGAAAGCACAGATTGCTTATCGACGAGCAAAGAGAGATAGAGAAATATAACCCTCGATTGATGTTGCGACATTTACGAAGTTTAGGGGTTTTCAAGTCATTTTCCGATGAAAAATGCTCGAGCAAAGTGGCCGTCACGCGTCGCGACTCTCTTCCGATTTACGTAAGCGTACACCGACATCCAACGACTTCCATGCCATTGAGCCTTAATAATGAATGAAAGGTTCTTTTCCTCCCGCTTTAAATATGCACGTAAAATCGATGCTCTCGCTTACTGGAACTTTTGCTCGATATGTGCGGTGCACGCGGAAAAAGTAGAAGGATATTAAACCAATGCATAAAAACACTCGCTGTAAGTTTAAAAAATTTACTTGACACATCGTTTTTTTTGTTTTTTTTTTATTTGGTCAGATATCACATTGTAGTCTTTATTCTCTGGAGTCATGCATTTCAACTTATTTTATACATAAACTATGTTAAATGCTTATCGCTCATTGCATGGCCAATTGAAAAGCAATTCTCGTTTACGCATACATACAAACTTTGAGACAATCATTCATACATCTTACATAACTATATTTACATTTTTTTAATCATAGGATAGAAATTATCACATAGCGCAAATGGCTCATTTAATGGATCAGGCCTTTTCAAACCATTGTGAAAATTTGCCTTGACGGTGGGTAAGGGCTACGATCGAAACTGAACAATCCCGTGGAGATGTAGGACGGAGTCTTGGGTAGATTCGAGTCCATAGCATTGCCTTGGAGCTGAGAGTGCCTGTTCACTCCAGCCAATGCAGCTTCGATCTCGCTTGTTCTTTCGTTGTCAAGCCACTCGCGGCGCGCGTCCGATACGATCATCCAGAAGTAGGCGCTAAGTACTGGAAAAAAAGAGACAACAAATTTTTATAAATTTTTATTAATCTATTAGATGTTTATGTAATTTTCCAAATAGACTTACAAAGATAGGCGCTACAGGCGGGAATGTACCAGCCCGATTTATCGTAGTTTTGACTATCCCCGCTCTTAGCCAATTGTATCATCAAAGCGAAAGTCTGGTCGGCGATGCTGATCATTTGGATGTACATGTATGGCAAAGTGTAGGATGGTTTACGCTGCAGAGTAAAAATCATCTTTAGTCTCGTATCATGTCAAAATTGATATTTGCACAATTAGCTAGCGCACAAGATCGATTCGTTAATTATTCAGGAAAATGTGAGTAAATTTCCAAAACGTGATCGCTTTGAGATACCTTGATGTTGCACACTCGATTGAAAATACATACATAATCTTAAAGTGTAACTTATATTGAAAGTTTTAATTTGATTGCGATCGATCGAATTTGCGGTCAATTATTGAAATTTTATTTAATCATGGATAAATACGGATCAATTATAATGATCTGTATTGCTTATTGAGCATTTGTTGAAATTCAATCATGCTAGGCTTTATTCATCTTTTTAAATATAATTTAAAAAATATGGAAATTTGCAGAGCTGCGCGTCAAATTAAATATTTAGTTTCAAAATTATCTCCAAAGCGGCCACATTCTGGAAATTTGCTCACATAAGCGGTATTGTCTGATAAATCAATTATCTATGAATTGGTGTTTGAATACTTTTCGAATTTAGAGGTTTGTTACAACACATTACGATTTTTTTTAATCGCGTATGAGTAATAAATTCGTCAATATACAATACGTACGACCCAGGCGATACGCACGCATGAGCGAATTTTATTTCAAATTGATGGCGTATAGAAAATGTGCATGGAAACTTACCAATAAAGCTCCTAAAGCTAAGAGCGCATTGGCAAACAACGAAATCAGCGTGTAGATGATCACGCACGTCATCAAAGCTTGGGCTGAAAAACAAAATACATTTTTTTCATCAAGCTCATTCATGCACGCACTTCGAGTCTCATATAAAATCTCATATAAAAAACAGTCAAACCCACCAGTTTCTACAACTTGCAGGTTACGCATTACGAAGGTCCAGTTTAAACCGAATAAAACCCAAGACTCGATGGCAAGGATGAAGTCCTCCTCTTCCGGACGGGCGAAGAAGTTGCTTACCAGCATGTTGATCATCAAGATCGACAAGGACTGCCATAGAAACAAACGAAAGATAAAAATATATAATCATTTTAAATCGTTTCTACGATTGA
Source organism: Trichogramma evanescens (assembly GCA_902732785.1). Classification (NCBI taxonomy): domain Eukaryota; kingdom Metazoa; phylum Arthropoda; class Insecta; order Hymenoptera; family Trichogrammatidae; genus Trichogramma; species Trichogramma evanescens. Next base: position 34,146 of record CACVKI010139856.1, on the reverse strand, counting down.
GCAACTAAACTATAATCGAGTTCGTGATTGCACATAAACACATATATCAATCTTTAATTATAATTAAAATTAAATCGCGCGCAGATATCTCTCTTTTCTTTCGTCGCGCGAGTGCGAGAATCAACAATGAAAAATTTCGCGCGCCGCTTATCGCTAATTTACAGAACAATACCTACATAGTTCGAGAGCGAGAGAGGAAGATAACCGCGAGACTCAGCGAGTCTCGAAAATATAATATCGCATGACATTTGTAAATTTATCAACGAAAATAAACGAGGCGCGTCGACTGACACCACAAGTGTTACGTACATATACATGCAAATATAAATTTGCACCTTTATGTATAATCAAAAGTTTCCATTTAAAATCTTATTTATTATGCATGTTACGTGCGCACCACTTGGGTCGCATAAATCCAAGTACTCACCAGTCCAAAGGTACCGATCAGCTTGACCGCCAATGCCCGATCTATACAGCAGAACGCGGACATTTTGCCAAGGAAGGTTGAGAATTTTTCACCTTTTTCTCGCAGAAAAACTGCGGAGAATTTAACGCGTCCCACACGCTCGTGGCACACCGAGATCTCTCTAACACCGATTCAACGCTGACCTCAACAGAATACTGACGATGATCCGGTCCTTTGAGCGACTTGTATATACTCGAAAACGAGGCAAACAGCCGTTGAAAATATCTATGTTTGGTCTTCTCTGTTTATATTGCTCGCCACAGCATGGGAAACTCGACGCTGCAGACTGCGTTCCGCCGATTCACTTGAATTTTTTCCAAAAAAAACTTTCACTCTCACGCCTGGCTGCGTGTTTTGATGTAGACCACAGCACTAAATGATCACTTTAGTCTTACAAAAATCTATCGCTTCGAGATGCAAGAGGCGTATTTGTTGGCCTAGCAGCCCAGACGTGGTTCCGAGCGTTGCGACGGGTCCACTTGGCATTCTAGGTACGGTATGAGGCGGCGGTATTATTATTTATGCAAAAGATCACAGAAACGCTGCAGCGACTATCAACTCTGACGATCAATTTATGCACGGCGTTGCTTTTTTTTATTGTCACAAGGCGAATTCTCCAATTTTACATTGCACCTGTATTGTCGCGACGAGCGTTTGATTTTCAATGACTCGTTATCATGATAACGCCCGACTTTATAAGATTATTAATAGGCTCGTGCCAATACAACATATATACCTGTACATACGCGTACGGAGCAATGTGTACCGAAGCAAAAGTTTTACTTTGACGAATGAATCGAGACGAGATAATTGTCAGCGGCAGCAGGCGACGCATGTGTTCGTAATTAAATAACCCGAATGTACAGCAGAAGATGGAATAACAGAACGTGTGACTCGATGGCGCTTCCGTCGCTCCCGCCGCCTGCACCGCGTGTTGCTCCTGCATGGCTGCGTATTGAAACTTCAGCCTACTGCGGCGGCTGCTAGTTGCTACATTGTAAACACGTGCTTTTTAGGTTAATCTATACACAAGTGCACTCAATTTTTGTATAGTTTTGACAGGTTCTTTAGATTTTTATACATAACACATTAAAAATGGATATTTGTTTAAATGTTGTGAGCGGAGAGAAAAAAAAGAAAGTAACGCCAGCTGCATATTTTAAAAAATCGGCAGTTGCGAAAAGCAAAAAATTTTCTCGGCAGAGAAATGACGCCGAAGACACATTTGTTCCTAACAATTCCATTAAGGCAATTGTCAATAAAAAGAGAAAAATTTCCGATGGTAAGTGATTCTTTTCGTAGTACATTTTACAATTCATCAACATTGTTATGTAATAATAGGTGTATAAAAAGTATGTGTTTGTTATTTTCAAATTACTGGTAATGTCCACTTGTCACTTTTTGATTATCATGGAGGGACACAGTAAAGATAAATATTATAAATATGTTATAACGTTTTATAATCCTGAAATTGTTTTAAATCAATCGGTGCTTATATTCTAGTTGTCAATGCTACATCAGCTACTCAGCAGCCTGAAGCACATGTTACTGCAAACTCCAAACCCATTGTGTCTAAAGTGCAAGAATCATCTGCCAAACAACAAGTAACAACGAGTATTTCTCAAAATTCCCAACAGAAACAAGAAAGCTCTCAAAAAATGGATACTGGCGATAAAGTTGAGGCTGATCTTAAAAGAAAGTTTTCGACACCAGAAAACAAAACTGGTCTTATGTTAAATGTTAATCAAGAATCAGATGATGCTCCTCTTAATAAGAAAAGGAAATTTGGCACAGATAGTGCTAAAAGACCTTTTGAAAAATTTAATGAAAAAACAAGAAGTGATGTACATGCAAGTGATCAGAATTCAAGACTTAATTCAAAAAGTGGTAAAATATCTTCTCTGTTTGGAAATAATCCTATTGTTCCGCACATAGGTCAACGTTTTGTAAGACCTATTGATGAAAAAGTTTTTACTGCTGAAAAGTTCAGTGATCTTAATATTCACCCTCATGCAGTAGCAAATTTAGAACAAAATTTTAAGATTACTAAAATGACGACCGTACAGAAAAAAGCAATACCAGTAATTATGTCTGGCAAAGATGTTTTGATCAGATCTCAGACAGGTTCTGGTAAAACTCTTGCATATGCCCTACCCATTATTGAAAAATTACAGAGTATTAGACCAAAGCTACACAGAAAGGGCGGTATTAAAGCATTAGTAATCGTACCAACAAGAGAATTAGCGCAGCAAACATACAATTGCTTTTTAAAATTAGTCAAGGTAGGTGAAGAAATTATATTTACATTGACTACATAAACATATTTTTAAATTAATTTATTTATTTTTAGGCATTCGTTTGGATAGTTCCTGGTATTGTAGCTGGAGGAACTAATAATCATAAAGAAAAAGATAAACTAAGAAAAGGCATTAATGTATTAGTAGCTACTCCTGGAAGGTTATTAGATCACATCAAGTCCACAAAAGCTTTAACGTTGGATTCTGTTCAAACATTAGTGTTAGATGAAGCTGACAGAATGTTTGATATGGGTTATGAAAAAGATATATCAGCGTAAGTGAATAATTTTGTATACTTATTAAATAATTAAAAAGTGAATTTGGGTAATGAGAATGATGAATTTATGTTACAGAATTGTAGAAGCTCTCAAAGGAGCAGAACCAGAAACTAATGATTCTGATTACAATCCTATGCAATTACTCAAGCAGCATATCAATCCAGATGAACAAAAAGAGGATGTTGACAAAGACATTGTCGGACAAAAGAATGAAGACAAACGTGAAGTTCAAGACGAAGATGAAGACGAAGATTCTGAAAAAAAGAAGCAGATAGAAGAGGCTATAAAACGATATCACTCTGGCAGTGAAGATGAATCAGATGATGAAAGTGACAAACTTCAGAAGAAATCAGTTACCAATGATAAAAAATCTGAAGAAACAGATGTATCACCCTCCAATGATAATTTGTTCCGGAGACAAACAATTCTTCTATCTGCAACATTAACCCAAAAAGTGGACAAGCTCGCTGGGTTAACTATGAAAAATCCAACATTTGTTGATGCTGCTAAAGATAACATAGAAGCAGTAAACGGTGATATGAGTGAAGTGAATGAAGACTGGGTAGTACCACAAACTGTAACTCAGAGTTATATTGTAACTCCTCCCAAGTTGAGATTGGTATCATTGAGCGCATTTATTGCTAGCAAATTTCAGGTAAAAACTCATTTAGTTTTTTACTTCTTCATTTATTTTGACAACAAGCAATGATTATATTTATTTGGGATTTTTACAGTCACAGAAAAGTCACAAGATGTTGGTATTCATGGCAACGCGGGGTATGGTTGAGTTCTATACAGAAATTTTGTCTACAGTTCTGTGCGAACCCGACAACGAGGAATACGGAGTAGGTTTGAATACTCTGGATAACGTGCAATTTTTCAAATTACACGGAGACATGGTCCAAAAAGACCGAGACAAAACATTCAAAGATTTCTGCGCAGCTGAAAGTGGCGTACTTCTCAGTACGGTAAGTTTTTATGGTTCTTATCAGTTATTGAATAACGTCTGTTTATGTGTCTAATGATAAATTTTGCGCGTTTGTTTTGCGTAAGTGTGCAAATATTGAATTTCTTCTTTTTTTTTTCTTTTTTCGTAAACAATTATTCGTCGCAAGCTATTCGTGTGACAAATTGGAGCAAAAAATTTCATTGTAAAGAGGTTTTTACACAAGTGTAATTCTCTGTGAGACTCGAAGGTGGCCAATTTTTTGTCCCCTCTCTCTTTCTCTCATTGCTCTCGTTAAATTCCATTGCTATTATAATTTCTTGCACGAAAATACAACTCTTAAAATCCTCGCTGGAACAATAGCAACGACACTGCAAAATGACCTCTTAAACTCAAAAAAACTCAAAAAACACAAAGGGCCTTTTTGACTGCGGTACCGCGTGTATCTCTCTCTTTCGAGGCGCATTCACAATCAAAAAAGGGAGTATCTCTCTCTCTCTTTCTACCTACATATATACACGAGTGGCGAGCTTATTACGAGCGAGCGAAGAAAGACAAAAGCGCGCAACCGGAGCTGTAAATTAACCAGCGCGCACATCCTCTTTTCCTGTCTTTCTCTCTCTCTCTTTCTCTGTGCCTTAAAAACGAAATTAAATACGAGCTTCTCGCCAAAAAAAAGCCAACACGTAGGATACAGCAGTTGGTATTATAGAGCTGTAATTAGAGTAACAGGCCATGGATATTAGTAAACATTTCGCACAGGTACGCGTATGTGCGTACTCGGTGCACTTGTGCTCGCGGGTTATATTCGAATCGGACTGTAAAATCGCATATTCTCCGCTGCCTCCCTCTTCTGTCGCGCGCTCCCAGTGACATGTGCTGCATAGGAGCTTGATGCACCTACATTGTTTAACGAGCTCATTATTACTCGTCTTTTTCATTTTTTGCCCCGTCCCGTGCAAATATAACGACTCGAATTGTGTGTACTTTGCATACGCACGCATATACATACAGTCGAGCAGACACGCGTTCCTCTTTGGGAAAATTGTTCGACTCGGCAAGCGCGGGCGCGTGCACTTACGAACGATCTGGCAGTTCGTCAAAATGTTTGCCAACTCCCGAACTTTTTGTTTGTTTGTTTACTTCTACGAGTGATAATTGCGATTTGCTCGTCTCAGTTACAAGTTTATTAAATATTGTTGGAAAAACGAGCCCGTCTCTCAAGTGCCCTCGAGATAACGATAATAATAACTCGTGCTCTTTCACAGACGATTGAGCAGCGCAAAGAAGCATGATCTGAGAGCTGCAACGTATATAGGCAACGATTGGATCGAGCTTCAAATTAGCTTTCTTTCTCGGATCGCGTCGATTCAATTAATCTCTGGCGATGCAATTTAAGGAGTTTCTATGTAATCGCGCGCAATTACTCTGCATCTCTGCTGCTGCTGCTGCTGCTGCAGTATCGGTGACGGCGCATGCTGCGTTAATTTTTAAACAGCTTTTCTCGTCTATCATTCCAGCTAATAATGTTCGAGTGCGACGGAGATAGAGAAAGACTATAGGTATATATCATGTCAATGACGAGGTAGCATGTACATATGTGTACACTTAATCTCATTATGTTTGTTTCGATAAAGGCAAGCAGTCATACCACGAGAAATATGATCTTTTCATATTGCCTGTCTGCACAATGTAAGTATGCACGATCATCGCGACTGAGTTCGCAATGGGACGAAGGAAAAAATAACAATCATTTCCAGATTGTCGCGTGTCCAACAGATGTACAATGACCGACTTTTGCCGAGCAGTCTCTATTATATATCCAAGATAAATAGCTAATCAGTTTCGTAAGACTCTCTGCAGTGCATGTATACGCGCAAACAATCAAGTCGAATCACAAATGAAAACAGCCGCAAGGCAAACTCATTTTCGATAATTTACTCTTTTTTTTACTCGCATGCATCGAACTTTCTCTAAACATACACCAACTTCCGTACATAAATTTTTCGAGGAAAAAAATCTCTACTTCTCACGCGCAGACAGACCGTAGGTACTATATTCATGCTTGTATACAGCGGCACTATGTAGAACTTATGGCAACGCGTAATGTGCGTGGCACACTTGTTTTCTCTAATTTTGACATTTTCCATTGGCTCGAGAGGCAGCAATGGGTTATAGGCATATTTGCGCATGAAGAGCCTTCTCACCAAGGCATCATATGTATTTATATATAGCATATATATATATATGATGATATGCAGATAGAAAAACGAACGAGGCGGTGGCAATTTGTGCGTCGGCGAGAAACGTGGGAGCGTCAGGCAGGCATGAAGAGTCGAGAGCTTCGAGTTATATAGGTACCAAGACTACCAAGTAGCAGCAGCGGCAGTACATAACGTAACGCGCATTCGATCATCTTCGAACGTGATTGCGGTTTGGCAAAACTCGTCCGCGTGTGAGACTGCCACACGAGCCCATGATGCAGCATGTGTACCTCGTACTTTTACAAGCTTCTGTCTTGAATGCTCGCGCGCCTACATGCTTATTATTCTTATTATTATTACAATCCGTGCATATGTGCATGTGCGTTAGCATTCGAGATCCGAATGACCGGCGAAAACAAAAGATCTTCGACTATAAAGATATGTGCGAATGAATAAGCGACATGGGTATATAGCTCTGATTTTTCTTGCGGTCGATCATCACGCATTTCTCGTTGTATTAGTACAGGTAAATTCCTCGGATGCGTCATTAGAAATTTAATCAATTTTTTATGTTTTTCTAATTCTGTGCAGTTGTTTAATTTTTTTTCTCGTCCTTATTTTACTGCGCAGCCGATAAAATATGTATTCGATCGGTGCGTAAAGAGCACTCGACTCGGAATGCGGTCCTTGCGATCTTTGCACGTAACTATTAAACATATGCTCCGTAAAAAAAACAGTAAATAAATGAAACAAAACGAGCAAACGAACACGGAAACTAATCATTCCGTGGTAAACACAGGGCGCAAGCAACTACTCGAAAAATAACAAAGAGGCTGGTCGAAAAGACACCGCCCGCGCGGTACCGCCGCCAACAACAAGGATACCCGTAGCGCGGAGACTTGCGCGCCGCAGGATTTTATATATATGCACTTTAAACGGCCGAGAGCCTGATCTATGGCACGAGTGAGATGTTCTGAGTGGCCATTTTTCACCGATCGCTTTATAATATTCCATATCTCGGCGGCTCAGCGGTGTGCATATGCGCTGGCTGCACTTGTTCTTATAATATGCACATGGTAGTAAACGATCCACTTTGGAGCCGAGCAAAGGATATTATGTATGCGCCTCGGACGAGCTTATATGTATCCAGTGGCAGCTACACCGTAATTCCGATGTTTAATACTCACGCAAGACCGGCTTTGGCTTTTTCTTCTTTTTCTTCGTCGTCATTTCTTCTTACTCCTCGCGACTCCACAACTGCAAATCGGCTCCATATCCGAAAGCTATTAATTGCCCCGATTGACTTATTAATTTCAGCGACGATACGACACGAGTTCATACATGCGTTTCATCGCGATTTCGAAATAGACCCTTGATTATTCTCTCCATCTCTTTTCTCGTGGCAGTGTAACGAGCAAATGTCAAATGACACGATCATAGCTAGTTACGTGCACCGATGCGCGTTATACTTGCCGACGTTGCTGCTCGCGATTGTTCATGCAAAATCAATCTTGCTGTGCGCGTGTGCGAGCTTCTATACACGTAGCGCACGCGATCACGCGAGTGAGAGTGCCTAATAACGCAATTTATATTTATATACTCGTTATATCGATCTCTCTCTCTCTCTCTCTCTCTCTCTTTTATCGTATGCACGCAGTCTGCGAATTTCAAGGTTTTATCGGGTCTTTCGACAAATATACGCGTTTATGTATTGGTATGAAAATAGAAGTGAACCAAGAGCTAGGAGGAATTTCGGAGATGCGACGACGACCCTCCCATAGAGCCAAGTGCAGCCTCATACGATGGACCCGCGCGGGTCCAACCTCGATCGTGCACATTACAAGTCTCACCGGGCGAGCGACGAGCTCGAGCGGCCACGAAAATATTATAAGCGAGCGATTCGTTTTCGCAGCGGGGACGCGGCACTGCTATAATTTCGCCGCCAGACTTTGCTGCACCGTAAAACAGCCTTTTGTAAGACATTTGTTAAGCAGCCCTGGACTTCTTTTTAACTTCTAAGATTTCTTTTTTCCTTCCTTTTTCGACATTTTCGAAACTGGATTATCTTATTAAATTTTTGAACTCTCCGAGTTATACTTACTCAACGAAAGATATGAATAAATACAATGCACAGCTGCAAACGATTCGATTAGAAAAAAAATTAAAGAGTAACGCGCGTTGCCTTGATTTTTAATGTTTTTTTTTTTTTACCAAATGTATGAGTGTTACAAATTCTTTCGATACAATGACAATATTTAGCTTCAGAAAAATGGCTTTTTGATTTATCATCGCTTTGGATATTCCATATTTTTCGTATAGTCACTTTACTTCATACGTTACAAACAGTATTAATCAGACAGTGGAATATTAATTGAAAATCGGTAATGTTTATTTTTTGATAAAGTATAATGACTTCAAAGTTGCTGAACTCTCAATAATATTTGACTGCTGCTTAATGCAGTGTAATTCGCATACTTTCACGATAAAAAATCATTTAAAGTACTGTAAACAGTACTTGATAATTTTACATTTCACATCGCCAACAAAACGTAACGGTCGTAAAAGAAAAAACCGCAACTCGAGTGCATCATTGTCAAACATTCGCTCGCATATGACTAATTGTGAACATTTCCACTTTTCAGGATGTCGGAGCTCGCGGCCTCAATTGGGACGTCAACACCGTCGTCCAGTACACGGGTCCGACGTCGCTGAGCGACTACGTGCACCGTGCCGGACGCGCGGGACGTGCCGGCGCCTTGGGCTCAGCCGTGATCTTCCTCGTGCCGTCGGAGGTTGAGTTCGTCCGGTCTCTGGAGAGCCGACGCATACGGATCAAGCAGGACGTGGACGTGGAAGTGATCCTGAAGGAGCTCATTGGCCGCTTCACGCAGCAAAACGACTGGAAGGCCGGCGCGACCAACCTCCAGAATAAGTTCGAGAGTTTGATACTGGAGAATAAGGAATTCAAAACTATGGCGTTCAACGGTGAGTTCTGCGGCTTAAAATTATATCGTTATATTTACAGATTGGTGCGAGTGTTTCCCTTAAGCGAAAAAGGAAGAAATTGAATCGTCTGGTTGGCGCAGTTGGCGTTTGCATCGTTCGTGGATTTAGTATCTTGTGGATGCTCGCAAACTATCAAACCGTCGTCGTAAGCTAGATATGCAATATTACACATAGAACGAACACGCATCGTTCAGCGGCGTTGCTGTCTACCTCGCGTCCCTGTACAATATGCAGTCACTGCCGTCGTTTTATAACGAGTTAACGAACAGTGACGAAAGCCAATTGTGTTGGCCTGCAATTTATTTCGAATTAGAATCAATCAAAGGAGCAGAGAATAACAAAGCGAGTTAGGCGTCTGTCTCTCCGTGCAATACATATAATTGCGAAGGAACGAGCCGAGCTCTCCATGCGTACAGAGGCGAAGCTCCTCGTCTTCCTACGCACGAGAGTCACGGCTGCGTGCAAAAATTAAGCCAATATCCCAGATACTTTGATAATAATTTATGTATATAATGCCAATAGTAGCTATCACCCAGCCACTCACGCGCGTTTCTATTCGTATTATGCGCGTGTGTATACAAGAAGAGAGAAAGTCAAGCCTCGAATTATGCTATGATGTGTAGGGGGTGACGACGACGACGACAAGCTGAGCATCGTCACCGATGCTACACCGCAGTGTGTATGGTGTGCAGAGCAGCTCGGTTCAGCAACTACTTTACCCTTCGATATTTACATAGTCTATAGACTAGCGGGGGATGATGTTATTTGTTCTCTATACACACGAAGCGACGCACTCACACAGCGTATTCGCGTATACAGGCTCTATTAGGGTTATTACGTGCTTATACAGGCGACGAGCTATATACTAGTTGTGCTCGCTAGTCGCTGGCGGTGCTTGGGCGCGGGTGAGGCCAGAGAAAAGAGAATTTATTTTGCGCAATAATAAATCCATTACGATGCTACTACTGTACTCTACATCACGGGGATGTGTTTTATCCTGTGTGTACACACGCACACGCACACACACGCAGAGGAGGGGTTAGCTTAAAGATGCGCCGCCCTCGTGTTATACGAGATGTATGTATATTGGGTGTGCGTGTGTATAAAAAGAGCTACTGTACATGCTGCCAGTGCAGAGAGATTCGCACTCCGATTTGGGGAAGTTTTCGCTCGGGCGGGGGGATCGACTGTCTATGTGTATTATCCTTCACGAGTCGCGCGCCGAGTCTTTCTCTCTCGCTCTCTGTTTAAAATAAAACGAGCGGTAGCGAATCAATAGCGCGCGGCATATAAAGTTTATAACGGTTCGAGCGGTACAAGTGCAGATATCATACATACCGCGAGCATCCACTCAAATATTCATGTGGCTCGAAAAAAGTTTGCGCCTTCGCAAATTCTTATCAATTATTTAGCGATTATGGCTCGCTCGTATACTGGGGACTATATTAGTTTTTCTTATTAGCGGCACGTTGCAGTCTTTTGTGCTTGCGCATATGAGATAGGATGGAAGCGCGAGCACGATCGTTATACATCATACACATATATATAGCCGAGCGAAATCAATCAGAGTGTATCATTTAAAGTATCCCGCCACCGCAGCGCCGCGGCGTGCAGCTCTCTGTGTTTATTTGCCTTGCAGCAGCAGCAGCGAGGAACCAAAAAGGGGAGTTAGAGCTTGGCATCTCGCACACACATATAAAATACAGTCACACACGAGCGCAGCGCCGACGTGCCATAAATCTTTCTAAAAGGTTTTCTGCGGCTTAGAATCGTTGTTTCGCTCTTCGCTTGCCTCGTTCGCTCGCTGTGTGGCTTATATCGTGCTTGTTTCGATCGCTCGAGAACGAAAGAGAGAGAAAAAGAGAGAGCTAGCTTACGCCCATACACGTACGTGCGTATGTGTGTGAATAGAGCTGATCGACACCGCAAACTTTGCGCTTGTAGGATTTTTGACTGACGCTACACAGCTAGCCACTTGACCACGTTTCTCTCTCTCTCTCTCTCTCTCGTTTTCTCTTTTAGCGCGCAATTCGTTGCAAAGCTTCGGGTGATTGATGAATCGATTGTCGTGCGCTAGAAATGCATGTGTGAGCGAGCGCGCCCTGTACATGTGTATTTATTGCAGATTGCCGCCGAGTACGAGTTTTCCCTCGGCGTGAAAAATCGTCATGATTAATTTATCAATGTTGGATTTGTTTAAATTTTTTCCCCGACTTGTAGGGTATATCGATTTCGAAAACTGCGGCTGTTTGTCCTTCGCGCGTCTCATTAAGCCCCGTGCAGATTTGCAATTCCGCGCGGCCATCTCGCAACTCTTTTATATGGGACTTTGGTGCGGCTTTTGTATATGTGATCGACTGCCAAGACAATAACAGTTATCCGCAGTGATACACCCTCTGGATTCTTTCTCTCTGACTCTCTCAAACTCGTTGGACGATTCATTTAATTGTCCCGCTCCCGACGACGACGGCTATATTTCCGAAAAGCTCGTGCTCTAAAAAAACTTGTATACAACTTGTGCTCCGCTGAATATATGTACGTGGCTGCGGCGAGAGGGTGGGGACAACATAAAAGGGCCGAGGAAGTAGAAATCTCGCTAATTCGCTACATTATCACCCCGATGGAGTCGAACGACTCGACTATACTCTTTCTTCCACTAGCTGCTACACGCTCTTATTCTCTCTCTTTCTCTCTCTTTATGCGTCGACGGGGGGCACGATGATTGTGTGTGTACTATAGCGACCATAATATAACGCCCGAGATTCATCCGCTTTGGCGCCACCAAGTGGCGCGCAGAAAGAGAGAGAGAGAGCCCTCGACATCGCTCCACTGCTTTGATTATTCTCTCTCTCTCTCTCTCTTTATCTGGTAGTCTCTTAGTATCGTGTTGGCTCGTCTGAATTTGTCGTTCAGAGAGCGAAAGAAAGAGAATAGCTCACTGGACTGAATGATTAAAACGCGCCGATGATTCGTCGATTTAGATCTGCTTCATGTACGTGGTAGGATGTGCCTCGCACACTACGATTGCGCTGCGGTCAAACTCGGCTATACAATATAATGGGGCGAATGAATTTACGCGCGCCCGCGCATGTATTAATCTTCCGCTTAACGCGGAAATAAAGGAGGGATGCCCGGCGACATTGCCGCCGATGATTTTTCCGTATTTATCAACGAGAGTCAGGGTATAAAGGTGAGCCGTATATAGTTCAGGCGACGCGTCGAAGCGCGTCGGTTATTAATGATAATGCGCTCTCGCCTTTTCGTTCTTTTGTGCAGCTAGACGAGAGAGAAAGAGAGAGAGAGAGAAAAAAAAGGAACAAAGACCTTCTGCCAAGACACTGTCGTTTTTCTATTAGCGCCGGCGGTATATAAAGCCTCGCGCGCACATACGCGAAAGGCAATAGCACGAGGCATTGCCGCACAATCTAACCACTTAATGCGACTTCCGCCAAAGGCGCAGTAACTTAAGGCTTTGTGCTTTGCGCCACGTATATGGCACATATAATAGGGTAGCGATACTGCGCTGCATTACAGTATATGTGTGTACGCGGGAGGGATGTTTCATATACACACGGCACAGACTCTTGCTACAATGCGAGATATATAAGAAATAAAGCTGCACTTATATTACATTAGGAACAATAGCGTGCGGCGAGCGAGAGCAAAGAACTTTTCCTTATATTTTTATCTACACGCGTAAGCAACAACAACGATAGAATTTATGTGCTAAATGGAGAAAAATATTTCTCTCCCCCGGTCTCTCCTCCTCGTATATCCGCTCAATTTCAAAAGCTCACCGACTTTTTTCTATCTCAAACAATCGTGCTCGCTATACAGCTGGGTAAATCAGCAGCAGCAGGAGGCGGACGCAAAGTAAAACTTGTACTCGAGCTTCGGAGGCGCGTTGGTGCGATTTTCCTTCGCGGAATCGAGAGCTTTTCTTCCTCGCGCTGCGCGGAAATGCGCACTCTGAATGTATATAAGCGTGTGTTGCGAGAGAGCACGGAGCTTTAGCTATACTGCAAGTAGCTGTTGCTAGAAGCGCTCGAAACTTGTTGAGAATTATACATGTACTTTGCCGGAGCTTTTTTTATTACACTTGTACATTCTTGGGGCTCTCTTTTGCTTCGCTCCTCTCGCTCTCTTTTCCAAGCTCGATGCATGCTCTGTTTCGCGCTTGCTTTTTAAACTATTGAAGACTGGTATTGTGTAGGCAACTCTTCGACGCCGTTGCCTTATACGTATTACATAAAAATATGTTTCACGAGAACACAACGGAGCACATATCGTAGCTCGAGCTTCGTGTAATTCAAGTCGTTGGCTAACGCTTCGTTTGACGAATGTCGCACGTGTATAAATGATATAAATATTTCACAAGCTCGATACACTACTCGTCGAGTGCTCGAGCCGATTCGTTTATGACACATCAAAAACGTTACTATATACGCGCACCCTAGCGCACAGGCCTACGTAATGTACTACTTTTCACGCTTTATAACATTCATGAAGCTATACAGAGTCGAGGAAATTTTCCATCGATGTATAAGCTCGATGACTAGTGCTTACATGTTCTAGGGCCGTTAATAAAGCGACGCTCCTGTAATTTCTTCGAGGGAAACTAGTATAAAAGCACATCGAACGTAAAGCCAACTTAAAGCATCACTTAACGCCTTAATTTTTTCTCCTGTCTACATATGCCTCGCTACTACATAGACCCAGTCAACTTTCGCACGACGCAGCGAGGCTACTATGTTATAGCACGTATAGATGCCTCTTCCGGCTTTGCAGCATCAGCATATAGTAGCATGTCGCGCACACGCATGCACAAGCTTCGCACAATGAGCTTAAAAACTTTCTCAGGCACTTGTCTCCTTTGCTGCTGCTGCTGCTGCTGTTGCTGCTACGCGGGTGGAATGAACTACTAATGGCGTAGATGATAGCAAACTTGTATGCAGGATTTACACGCGCCTGCCCGATCGAGTGTATTATATACGTGTAATATATCGATGACTATCGAGTGAAGTAGTGGCGCCCCGTGTCTATGCTCTATAGTGCGACACGTGACGATGAATGAAGTATGAGGGTTGTTCCGCTCTCGGCTCGTTTATATATGCACGCGGCCGTGTTATTGCGGTGACGAGTTTGTTGCGCTTTGCGCTTGGCTCTCTGCGTAGCCGCCCTACTCTTCCACGCGTATTTTGGTGATTTAGTGGCTTATACATGTGTGCATGTGTGTACGTACGTACACGTAAACACTTGAGCACGAGCGAAGTAATGATGCATGGCTGTGAGAAAATTACTGTAATATAGTTCATGTATCGCAGAATCATTTTAACGCGTTTGCGAGCGAGCTCGAGAGGGGGAGAGAGAATTAATTCCTATTGCAGCGAGAAATACGTGTACACTTGTGCACGAGGTGCGATGATAAATTTCTAGTCTCTCGAAATTTATACGATTTTGAAGAGTACATTAAAATAGCATTAGGCTACCAGGGCTCGGCGAAAGAGGAGCTTGGACAAGTGAGCGAGAAGTGCGATGCTGGTACTTATGGAAAAGAAAAAAAATGACGAGTCGAAGCCCCCTCGAATCCTATTAAAATTTTAATTGAAACGTTAACGAAGCAGTGAGCGATGCTCCGCAGACGTCCATTAACACTCTCGACCTCTTGTGTTTCTCATAATAAAAAGCATTTTTCATTTCACCTGTACTGCTGCTGATGCCGATGCCGCCGCGTGTTGCACGTAACGCGCGCGCGCACGGGTGCACGTCGGATAAATAATGAACTCTCGTCTACGTACGATGCATCGCACATACAATGTTTTTATTTTTTTACTTTTTTCCTTTCTTTATACTTATTTTTTCTTTTGTTTTGTATTTTTCGCAGCTTACACGTCATGGGTGAGATTCTACTCGAGTTATCCGGTCGAGATGCGTAGCGTCTTCAATCGCAAGGAGCTCCACCTCGGTCATTTCGCCAAGAGTTTTGCCCTGAGGGAAACGCCGAGAGATATCGGCGGCGCTGCCAAAAAAGACCAAGACAAGAAAAAGGCAGATCAGCGCCAGAGACATCAAAAACCTAACAACAGAAACGGCAACAACAAAAGACGAGGTAAGTTTTGGAAATTACTGTGACGATCGCATTAAAAATTGCAGCAAAATATATAAATAATAACTTTATAATTCCTTCCGGGATTTATTATTTGGTTTGACGAGGGGATAAGTAAATAAAAATTAGACGAAACTCGAGCTGCATATGCGTAATTTTATGTAAGGACACCTTGAAACAACTGGACTAATTTAGGTATACAGTTTGGTGAACATTGGCAACGAATTAATAGCTGCCCGTTTTTACGAATTTAAAACGACCAGTTGGTCATAAAAAAAGAAAACAACGTAAAAGAACCCAAAGGGTCACGCACACGTGCATAATACGTGAACGAGAAGCATCAAATCACAATCATACATTTGAACATGAAAGGCGTATTCGGTATTAAAACCCTGCCGCATCGGGCGAGAGAGAGACAGACGCGCGGCAGAGGTTCATCGGTACGGAAAAATTCAAATTAACCGCAGGCCGCTGCGAGGCCATCAGAGTATCGCCCCGATATTTATGCCATGCGTATCCGCACATTATGCCAGATCCCTCTTTTTCGGTATTACGCAGCACGTATGACACGAATGTGTACGCATTAAAGAAACTTACTGCCTGTACGAAACTTGGAATGATTGTCCGGCTTTAATTTTTTTTTTTAGCATAGTTGCCGGGCATTGGCAACGAGTCGCATCGTCCGCGATAATGACGATGATGCACTCTAGTCGAACCGAACCTCGAAGACTGAAACAAAAAGAAAGAGAAAGAGAGAAGAAGGGGAGGATAAGGTACACGAGGTAGCCTATATACATGTGTAGCATATATAAGGTGGGCATCGATATTAAAAGTTAATGGCATGTTTCGGTTTAGTAGAAATGGTATAGCAATGACATACGCGCGCTTTGCACAGAGGTCGAATATACTCGGCGGGCAAGTCTGCGATTTTGAAGTGCTGCAGGTGTCCCTGCGTGCACTCGTACTACACCCGTACGATGTTGGCTGTATTTGTGTGTACTGCGCCGGAAGCGCAGTGCGGTCGCTTAATAGTCCTGTACGCACAGACACATGGGCATCGGGATGCTTTAGGTATACATGGGATGGGAGGCATCATCGTCGTCGCGTGCAGCGCGCATATATGCGATTATATGAACAATACGACTCGAGCAGCAGCAGCGACGGAGCTGGTGGCAGCATATTATGATGGTAAGGTGATGCTGCATAAACTGGCATTATGTATGTGCAGACACACACACACACACGTGCAAGTGGAGTCGCAGAGATTCGTGACTCGTACGTGTAGATATAGAAACGCGCCTCGTATTACGGAGGACTCGTAGGTAGAATGCGCCGCGCGTCTCTGCAGATACGATGATGGTGACGGATAGCTTCTGCCTCCGCATTGCTTAAAGCACGCGGTGAGTGCAATTTTGATGCTATGCGTATATAACGTAGTAGGCAGGTAGCGCACACTCACACACACACACATCCTTGGCGTATACATTAGACTACTGTACTCGACGGAGATAGTTAGCCTAGAAGGATGGATGTTAGGTACGGAGCGAAGCTTGTTACGCTTTTCGAGCATGCCTCGGAGGGCTGCTTCTGTTTATATATCCTTGCTCATCGCCGGAATCACGTCTTTCTCTCCTCTGTCTTGATACGAGAGCTTTGTCGTCTCATGGAGCTTGGCTCTGATTGATTGATAGCGCGTGTAAGCGCGTACGTGTGTGTGTGTGTGTGTGTGTGTGTTGTTGCCAAGTCTGCGATCCTATTATATTACCTGCATACTAAGTTTAAATAAGCAATTGAAATTTTTGGCAACGTATTACTTCTTACATATTTTAAACATGAATTCATTTGATTTTCTATTTTTATCTTTGATCATTATAAAAAGGCATGATTTTCGCACTTTTCATGTAGTAAATATATCGTACGCACAACACGCTCACTTGATCCATCGCGCGTTCATCGATGAGGCTATCGTGTGGGCACCTCGTCTGGCACTCAACTCTGCGTACCTTCGATATAGCGGCAATTTTGCTTTCATTATTCTATTATTTTGTTGTTGTCATCATTCGCGATTGTTATCCGCGATCGTGTGCGCGCATCTTGGCATTGCTTCATCTCGTGCATAAGCAATGGGTTATAGGAGGAGCATAGTATATAGGAGCAAGTAGGAGGAGAAGGAGGAGGAGGCGATGGTGGGTTGCAGAGGCGGAGAAGCTGCCGGTATAGATGCGGCATAAATGTATACTATGCAAGCGTGAGCTCAACGCGTTTCGCAAATAATAAACCTCTAAAACATATTTTGGGATTATTGCTCGTGACGATAGGATAATTTTTTGTTTCCTCTCAAAGGAACCTCTTTGATATGCTCGAGAGCGAGCTTTCGAAACAGATGTAGGATAATTTTTTAATGTATTTGTAAATTATATTGAATTAATACTATCGTCATAAATTGTATTTTTAGTTGATTGTTACACGGATGAAGCCTGAAAAACTTAGTTTTATCGGTATTTTCTTAGGGTTTAAGTAATTTTTGCAATATATTCATAGTGTTTGTAGTAATGATATGTCTATTCATGGTATTTATTTATGTAGTATTCATAGTAATAATATTTCTTATTATAAAAGGGTACTGTTTTTTATGTTAGGGTACTTTATAAATAAAAATGGGAATAATCAAATTTTTAGAAGAAAGCTCATTGCCAATGCACTCACTTGTCGGTCTCTCTTCCTTCTAAGTTAATTTCAGACGAATAAGTTTGTGTTAGTGTTGCAAAAAGGCGCTATGGGTTTCAACTTTATAGCGTTTATGTAAATGTAAATTTTTTTCGTTATTTTTGTCAGCAGTACATAACAAAAATCAGCCCTTGAGTTGCTAGTGTAAATGCCTACAAACAAAAGTAAAAATAAGAAAAGCGAATGAGTTATCGAAGCTTACGTACGATATATATTTCGATACTGGAGCTCGTAGTTGGTGTTATTAATAATAGGTGCATGGTAGGGTGTTTGTGTATATTTGGTGCTTCGTGGAGAATATAGGATACATAATGTGCTGTACAAGGCACTCGGAGAGTTCATCGACAAGTTTTTAATGGACGAAAGGCGGGCTATGGCGGCTTGGTGACGGTCCAATGAATCCGAGAGGCCGAGCTCGCGATTACCTCCTCTCTTTTCACTTACTCGCAGCTCCGAGCGCTGCTCCCCTCCATATATACCTTGTAATTTCGAGCGCAATTCACTCGTATCCATGAACATGATACATAGGTATACACATATGAAGTGACGCTCTTATGCATTGAAGTTGTGCTAACTCGATGCTCGAGAGATGAGCAGCTGTTGCTGCGCGATTACGACGGCCAGCCCGTAGCGACGAGAGAGGGGAATTATATATTCGAGAGCGAGTAAATAGGCACCGACTATAAATAATGACCGCTCCGATATATTATTTATAGCAGTTCGAGTGGTACTATGCGTATTGAGCTTTGGTGTGAAGTGCATATAAACATGCATGGTACATAGGCGAGCGCGCAGGGATTGAGTTACGTTCGAGTGTGATAATGCGATTTGGGATTTTGTGTAAGCTCGTGACTGCCGACTCGTTTTTATGCATACAGCACATCCATTGTAACAATATTGTATACATATACGGAGATATGTGTGTGATAATCAGATTATGCGCCCACTGTGTACAAATTTTTTTGGTGTTTTTGAAATTTTCACATCTCCGCTACGCGTACAAGTCACCGATAAGAACCAATGTTTATTGCACAGAGGTAGATTTGATTTGAGTTCGCGCTAGTTTTTTCTCTACTCCGTTGAAACTATTGGCGAATAATACTCTTAGTTAAAAACTGTATAATTAAGCGAGTAACATGATATAATCATCGCGCAAACCAGTATAATCTAAATCATTCGTGCTTCATTCTCTGTTTCTCTCTTTCTCGCGATAAAAAGTGATACCGCCATTCTCGGTAGGCATCGCGTGGATTGTCTCTCTCTCCGCGTGTGCATCGCATCGGCTCCCTCGCATTTAATAAGCTTCTGTCAAGTATCGAATTTCGTTTGGCATTATACCGATGATCGTCGATACACGTATCGATACGTGCCGATGACGAACCGCAAGAACTCGGATGGGAAGAAAAAAAGTCATCCTGGAATCTTTTTGTCTTTCGAAATTCCACGTTTTATTTCTTCGTTTATCACACGGAGGCGCGTTGCATACACGGCATACGAGTGTCAGGTGGTGCACGCAGGTGCTCGTGCCAACACTTCGCTCGAGATCTCTCTTATAAATACGCACATAACACATACACGTATACGAGTATTATCGCGTGCGTTGTGTATACTCTGAGGTCACTTACTGATGGCTGCACTAATAGGCCTAATGCATAATGTCGCTTTTATATCGTTGGGGTGAGTAATTTCGGTCGAAAGCCTATTTGTTATTCCGATGCCTTATCAGGGACCACGCACGTATGCTGCTGCAGCGCCGGTGCCGTTGTTTTGTTCCGTTGCGACTGCAGTACGTATGTGTACTGCACACGGGGCAAGCGTTGAAATGGAATCGTACATCTGTGAACTGCTACCTCGAGCTCGGTTAATCGAGCTATTTTTGCTTTTCATACGAGGGCGATTTCAACTTGCGCATATGTAATATTTTTAATTAGTTTTTACGTCCTATTCCATTTGTATATCAAAGCTTAGGGCCTTTTCTTTGATTTTATCGACAATCAAACTTATTTTTTCGTTACTGATCATGAATTTTTAATTATGAGAATGATCAAGAAAACAACTTTAAGTATTGAATTCCCTAAAGATACTTCTACATATAAAGTAAACAATATGTACTTCCGAGACATTTTTTCATAAACTTTCTTTTATGAATGGAATCCTAATCAATAAAACAAAAAATCAAGATACAGTTATTGTGGAAAAATTTGCAAATTTTTATGAAATAAAATAAACAAATTAATTTATTTACGAAAATAATATAAATATTTTCCTTGGACATTATATAGGATTTGAATCATTGAAAAAAAATTTGTTTTTGGGATTCAATTAATCTTAATATAAATACAACGATCCAAATCTTATTTTTAAGCTTTAATTTCTTAGTAAATGGTCTGAACTTTCTGAAATAATTAAAAACTTCTCAGTTAATACTATACAGTTGAGCGATTTGGTTTTATTTAAGAAATTTTAAATATTAAATCTATATTTTGACACTAAATAGGCTTTTTAAATCTGTTTCAGATTCCATGGGACATAATAACAATAAAGGGCCGAGAAAACAATTCAACATGAAAACATCAGAATAATGTTAATTTGTTCCAAGGACATTTATTTGTAAATAGTTATTAGTTTTGTAAAATATATATTTATTTTAAGAAGCTATAATTTATTGATGAACTTTTATTTATCTATTCATGTTTACCAAAAAATCTTCCAAAAACTAATAATCATGTTTATTTTTATACTGAAATACTGTTATAAAATAATTTTTTAAACTTTCGTACTAGGTAAATGAATTATTAAATCTATTTGTTTATATCATAAATTGCTTCGCCACGCCGTAATTACACCCGTGCCCACCATAATTTACCATTTTGAAAAGCAGCTACATAATTATTCAAACCTACTAGGTAAACATCTTTATTATTCTAACGTTAAAAAACTTTTGAAATTAATGGCACAATGAGCATAAAAGCTCAATATGATTGAATACGCGCCACACATCACGGGGCTTTTACGAAAAATTTCAGCATGCACGCGTGACAAATCGCAGACTAAAAATTGCAATTAATTTCGCGCGCATACACACATACACACACTCACACTCTGTACATTATGCATCAGTGAAAGAACAAAGCATTTTGCGCGCCGCCCCGCAGAACCACGAGCAGTGATGACGATGGTAATTACGAAAAGCTGAGAGCCTGCGTGGTCCGCACGATTCTCGGCTCCAAGACTGTGTACTGTGTATACTTGCATATTATTTGCCCGGCTAATGTCCATGCGAAAAGGCGAAAAAATTTTGCACAATTGGAGAGTCATATTCTCAACTTACAATACATAACTTGATAAAAGAGGGCGCGAGTTGAGCTGCGCAGCGGTGCGATGATTGATATCGGCGGTCGCGCGCACATTGCACAAAGAGACTTTGCAGGCGCATATAATGCCACAAGTGAGGAGGTGCGAACCATTTGCAAATGCGCGTTCTAAAAAGGCAGTTTCTCTGCCTAATTGTTCATATTAATGTTTAATTATAATACAAAAAATTGCAAGTTTCTAAAAGATATTGATTCGTTCAATCTCATTTGTGTCAACTTTTATTCGTGGTCAAGATATGGATACTATCTCATATTACGCTGTAAATGTTAATTTCAGGTTCTAATGAAGCACAATCGTGAAAATTACGTCGCAGTCGAGTCATTGAAGTACAAGAATAAAAGTGCCCTTTCTCAGGCTAATGCAACTTCATACATATTATACACAAACTGAAAGCGGTACGTATATACAAGGACTCGCGCAAGCGTCGAGAAAGAGAGAAATGTGTTTCATTTAATTTAATTGTGCAGCTCCTTTCTGCGCTACCGCGTCAGGCCAAACCGAGCCCGCGTCGCAAAGCCTCGAGATGAATGGAATTATGTATTGTATGTGAGCGACAAGAGTGGGCTTTTAAAGATGCGAATTGGGAGCGAAATGAAGAAAAATAGTGCGACGAAAGGACTTTTTATGTTTTGTTAAACAATCATTTTGCGAAATAAAGTGCAACATTAAGCATGTTTATATATTCTATGGGGGGATTGGTGATTTGAAAAATGCTAGGCTATTGTACGGTATAATTGCTCCATCGAGTCAAACGATTATTAATCACGAAGGGCATATCGATCAATCTCTCTCTCATATACGACTCGCGTTCCTCTTTTTACTCTTCATTATCGCATTTATACTTTTCGATGTAATATCTTTTGTTGAAGGCGTCGATGATCGGTCGTAACAATGGAACGCGCCGAGTTGTTGAACCGCCACGACAGGTTGCAGATGCCCCCGAATGGATTCCAGGTGATCCCGAGCAGCGCTTGGATATATTCGAACCGCGAGATCGTTTGTTATTATCGAAGCTCCGGGGATGTATACGCCACGCTTATGAATCGATTTCACGCCTGTAATTAAGCGAACGACTCGTCGGGTGCAAAAAAGACTCGGACGATACTTTTTGTTGTTGTCGTTGTTTTTTTTTTACCTCGCAACATCTTTGAAATTTCGTTTAAAAAGCCGCGAAAGGAGAGGTTAAGAACGAGGCCGGACGGCGACTCGTGCACGCGGGCCAAACGATATAACGACAACGATTGCTGCGAGCTGCTGGCGGGGCGGCGCTGAGCACACAAGTGCACGTTATTCAGCAGGCAGGCGGGGGCCAAAACGCGCAAACGGAGAAAGAGAATGAGAAGCAAAGAAAAGAACGGAAACATCGGAGAGAAGAAGAAATCCGTTTTGCGAAAGGCGAACGCGCGAGCGAGCACTTCGCGGGGCGAATTAGCATTTTACAGGCGCCCCCGGGTTTCGTTGGCATTTTATTGCCACCGCGTGCGAAGAAGCCATAGCCGCCCGCCGCCAAGCTGCACTTCGTTAGACATACATTACATATACACACACACAAATACACGCCGACGAAGAGCGCCTTTTTGCCTCGTGCTCTCTGTATGCGTGTGCGAGAATAATAGCAGTAACATTTATTCATACACACACGTACGTGTGTACGGGACTGCGTTTGTGTATATGCTTGTGCGAGTGTTGTGCTCAGGGCAATACAGAAAGAAGAGAATGAGAGCTAGGATATAATCCGCGCAGAGCAATACGCGCTACTTAACGCCCGAGACGTGTTAATCCGCCACGTCTGCTTATCGATTTCTGCGCTCGCTCGCGATATATACCTGCATGTACAGAAACGTATGCAGACTACAGTGTGGCCACTGCGTTAAATTATAAAATCGTGTCCGTATATACGCGGCGAATGCGGTATTTTGGCCATGCAAGAGCTTTGATGGCTCCGGAAGCGCAGTAGCGTACATCAAAATATCGTGGGTATAGCTGCCCTATACACACAAATACCAGCTAAAATTTCGATATTGCCGCGAGTTACCGTTTTTTTGTTTGTTTCCTTTTTATGGACCAATAGCTTTATCGATACTGAAATTGCAAGTATTCCTTTCGATTGTACGAGATACATTTACTCGTAAATATTACGTTACACGATAGAGCATGCAATAGCAGTTGATTTCTCGGAAATTGCACAATTTAAAATCATATTGCAAATTGCAATTAAAATTTATTATCTATATAACACTGTATAAGCTGTTCCGAGAGTATATACACTATATAACATGCCCGGTGCACAGCAGCGGCAGCAGCAGCAGTACTATTCCATAAAAGTCTATGGTTTGCCAGGCCTGTGTTTCATCTTTTCTCTCGTAAAGCGTGCAAATTACTCGCTCTTTTCCTTCATTATCAGGCCATTCATATTATTATAATACACCTCGAGTTCAAATTATTTAATACGAAATGATTATCTATCTGCATGACCGTAATTATGAAACTAAGTATATGTATATGGACGCGAGTTTTTTTCTTTTTTTTCAGCTCAACGGCAGCGCGAAAAAACGTCGGAATTCTTTAAATTAGCCGTAAACTCTTGTTTGTGTGCGTGCGCGTAAAGGAAGAAAAAAAGGTGCATGAAAAATCATTGAAAATTCGCTACACATTTCTAATCGCGATTATAACATTAAGGCGAGCACATTCGCGCACTCTCTTAATAAATTACTCCAACTTGCCGAGTCGGGCGCGTATGTGAGCGTGTGTATGTTTTTGTACGCCTATACGTGAGCGCAGGCGGGTGTTAAAGCTGCACATTAGACGCGATTTTCATCGCGCCACATCGCGCGCGGGAATACGATTACCTAACGTCCATTATAATTAACGCCAACTTTCCCATCTACGAGAGCAGTAGCAGACACATACACACGCACACACACACACACATGAGGCAGTGAAAAGTGAGAGTGAAGCGGCGGCGGCTCGGTACATAATAATATAAACTATGTATCGGTGCAAAATACATATGAGCGCGCAAGTTTGCAGTTGTAATTTTATGATTTCCCCGACTGCATTTGCATGAAAAATTGTTTTCATCTGCAGAGGCGTAATGCACAAACAGAGAAACAAGGGGTCTTATTACAGCTAATAGATTGAAAATTTAACAATAGATGATCAGCTGTGCGGCGCGAGCTGCTTTTTTCTGCGCTCGTGCGTACAGCTCGCGTTATTTCTACGCTGCTTGCTTGGCTTAACGCGCTTTTAACGAAAAACGGAAATTCATTAGAGAATTTTGCATTATGAATTGCGCGCAGCGAACGACTGGAACATTTGACGGCAATGTAATTTACGCGTGTAGGAAGTCATTGATGTTTCGCTCAAGCTTTTAACTGGCTTATTAATAACTGTGAAAGTGTATAGAGGTACAAATTATGCAGCGCATCTTATTAGAAAATGATATAATAAACGAGCGGTGCTAAAAAAAGTGCAATATAAATTGTCCATCCTACGCGCTGTAAATGATGAAATATTGTTAATTCTATATGAAAATTACTTTTGCTTGAGATAATGGACCTGAAAATATAAAGATGAGTTCACGTTAGCCCAATAATTTCGAAAAACCCAATTTAAAACTGAAAGTCAAAACGTTATTTGGTAATTCAATTTTTTGGGTATCGATAAATTTTATTTCATTTACATGTGCCGTTTATTCTAGTTCATACTGATTTAGATTGCGTGAGATTGTGAGAGAACTGGTGATTATGATCATTACTAAAAATACTTTGATAAGAAAATTGATTTGCGATTAATTAATGTTATCTGAAAAATTACCCTCCCCTTCAGTGAGGTAGTAAAAACAACTACAAGTGTCTTATAATCACATGTGTATTTACCTAAAGAATTTAATGCCGCGTAAAAAAATGGGTTCCAAATATTCATCGATCGGCAATTGATTGGTAAAAGATTTGAGCCTGTGCTATACTACTTTCATAAGGAAAGGATGACGGTAAGACATTCACTGTTATATGTTAATAAAGTGGGATCGTGTAATTTTCAAGTAAATCCTTATCTTCATTACTTAGCCCTGTTCTCGTTATTACAAGCCGTTATAAATTCTTATCAATCCCGTCTCTCGAACTCGGTCGAAGACAGAAAAATTAAGCCGCAGTGTATTACTCGCGAGCGTGTGCACGTGCTCCTGCGCGAATTACGCGAATCTGCTCGCATTATCAGATCGGTATTGTTTCATCCCACTCGTATATCTAATATATTTCGCGATGTACTTTTCTCTCTCCGCCTGCTGCCGTACACATCAAAGCTCATCGCATAACCAATACATATACACGTACATTATATGTGCTTTCATCACGCAAATACGCGGTGTGTATGCGAGCGTAGGATTATATACGCATCGA
The DNA here is from genome assembly GCA_902732785.1 of Trichogramma evanescens. Taxonomy (NCBI): domain Eukaryota; kingdom Metazoa; phylum Arthropoda; class Insecta; order Hymenoptera; family Trichogrammatidae; genus Trichogramma; species Trichogramma evanescens. The sequence continues at coordinate 8,341 of CACVKI010139856.1, read as the reverse complement.
GACGATTTCTTAAACGCAAGATTCAGCAGCGTTGATAACATTATTATATTATATTGCAACTGGTGCGCGGGCTCGGGAATTGAAATTAGCCCCGCATGCGCTTTTGGTGTTGCTCGCCGTGTAGCTGCGTTGATGCGCGCTGCCGCCATCAGCGCGGGAAGCTAAATGGAGTAATTGTTGCCATTACTCGTTAGACTACTACGCTATTCTGCATGAGAATTCAGTCAATTATATTATGGCCTCTCTCTCCTCGCTCTCTAGCACTGCGGCGCTCAGCTGCCGTTGCACTCGACGAGTTATATATACATAGTTCGTGTATGTTCCCTCACGCTGAATCTCGCGTGTGCAAATTAATTTCGATGTCTTAATTGCCATCGGTTAATTGTTCTGGAACGAGCGAAACAGCAATTGTGTATTGTTGTGCAAAAACCACACCGGCGCAGGTGGCCTAGGCTGTAACTCTCTGTACACGATCGCGAGGAAGATGCGCTCGTATACTTAGCGGACGAGCTTTCACCACGTGTTCGAGCTGCATCAATTTTATATTATCTTTCCTGCGCGCTTGATTGTATTTCCAATGATGCTGTGGTTTTTTGCTATTGCTACACGCGTAGCCAACTCAGAGTCTTATAATATTCTAATTTTATTTATAAATAGAGTATGTAAATTCCTAATTAGGGATGCGTTTTATTTCATATATTTTTACACAAGCTTGAAAAGGAATTTGAATTGCATTGAATTTCGATGCATATCTAAAGTTCATTTAATGTATAGAGATATTTTTTTACGAAATCAACAATATAATTCATCTCTTGTTGAGTATTTACAATAGACCAAGCACGAATATTACTTCCTACTACGCTCGCGATGAGTGCATATCATAGTAAACAAGATCTAAAATTGTACATGTAGCATAATATGTATCTAATAGTTGCGTTTTTCACGCTTCTTTCTCTAAAACTCTTACTTTTTGCAAAACTTTCTCTTTGTCGGACGAGCAAATTGTAAAAGAGATAAAAACGAAAGAGAGAGAGGTAATATCAATTGATTGATGAATACTTTGCCGGGAGCAAATACTTAAATAAGAAGACTCTGAAACGATGAGAAAGAAAATCTCATGAGCACTTCGAATTGATTACTACGCATTAATCAGTTCCACTTGTAAAAAAATGGAAAAAAATTCGTTTTTAAACTTTTCAGTGTTTTTGTAAATGGCTTCTGTAATATAATTTTCTTGTAACAAATATAAAGTTAAAAAAGCTTTTAGTTAAAAGAAAACTTTCATAATGATTACAATTAAGTTCATTTTAACTATTTATCAGTTACGTAAATATTATATGTTTCCATATTTAATTGATGTTAATGTTTCTTTAATTAGAGTAAATATTTTTATACATTTTCATTCACTTTTGTTCATCCATTATTATATAAACCATGAGATTATTTGAAGGGGTAAATTTGAAATTTCGTTGCACATACTTTCATCATTATTAACGATTTCCAAATAAATTGTATCGGAGTATCAGTGACAGAAAACAAACGCATCGTTGATTGCATTTAAATGAGCATGCGCATGGCTTGGTAAAATTATCCCGATGCGATGATGATAAAACTCATACCAATGTTTCTTACCCTACCATAACGCGCTCGTCAAAGAAGCCAATTTAAAAAAGTCCTCTTATCCAACATTACGAACTTTGTAGGCGCATAAAAAAAGGAAATGGAAAAAAGAGTAGCAGCTCGAATTGGTAAACTTCTCTCTCTCTCTCTCTCTCTCTCTCTCGCTCACTCGGTAATTTGTCCCCACGACTTTGAACTGCTACTCTTTTAACGACTCATCTCGCTCTCTCTCTCCGATACTTGCGTAAAGGAAGGCAAGCAGGAAGCAAAAAAAGAAAAAAAATTAGACTCTTTTGCGTTCTCGCCCTCGATATGAATATATTCGCGCCCGTAAAGGGACTTTTATAAAAATGAACGGTGTTTTAGTCACAGATGAGTCTCTGCTCTGATACGTTGCTGGAGAAAAAAAGAAGAAAAAATTGCATGACCCGTTACACCGTTAATTTTCGATTCTATGAATATAAGTAATAGGACTATACATACAGATGAGATTGGAAAAGTTGCCTTGAGCATTATTAGACGTGCGCGTTGGAAATTATTGCGCTGGAATCAAATGTAAGTATTTTGTTGTATTCGGTCGTAAACAGGCGCGCGGTACGTTTGAAAAAAACCTCGATCTCGAGCAATCCTGTCTTTTCAGCTCCTTTTTTTATACAACCGCGCGCAATTTTCGACATCGAGTCTGCGGCCCGAGCCGTGGGCATTTTCGACGTCACGGTATACGTGCGCGCACATTTAAGGTGTAAAAAGGTACAATAAGACTGTTGGGCTGCCGTAAACGCATTTCCTCCCCGCGCACGGCATATTACAGGGCTTCCTATAGAGAGAGAGAGAGAGAGAGAGAGAGAGCAATTAAACAATTTTCGCGAGCTCGTGCGCAAGCGCGGCATCGTATATATTCGAAAACAAACGCGCGCATTATACTTTCTTCTGCTGTGCGCGCTAAGTACGGCTGTAAACGAATTGCACACATGCACCCGGTCAAGGAGAAAAGAGACTGCCGCCGTGCCGAGAGTTATTATCAAACGTGTATGCGTTCGCGCGCGGCTTTTAAACATTCGGACGTATGATAGAATCGAGAACCTTCGATATACTACGATTAAAATGACCTATTTGTCGCATAAAACAAACCAATTTATCTAAAAATATACTAGCAGCGTATGGGTATTAATTTAAGAAAGAAAAAAAGTCGCGCACGCGTCTATATATTGATATTCATATGTAAAGCTTGGCTTTTGCAAGCAAGAGTTAACCCAATGTCAAGATGAATTAAATCAAAAACTGCAGGCCGCTTAAGCCACATTATATGTATCCGATAACTCTTCTCATCATCTGTATAAGCGATATATAATATGGTTTCTCTCGCGGCTTCTTTCTTTCTCTCTCTCTCTCTTGCTTGGCACACACATACACCTATGCGTATTAACATACATGCACGGGGAGCTCACGCGATGAAAAATAACAAAATTCCTGTATAATGCCACAAAGCTGCGCGAGACGTATCGTGGCTGGACTCTTGCTCGCTTGTGTGGACCCCCCGAGAAAGAAAAACCTCAAGACACTTTAGCGCAGCGTTTAATATCGAGCTGCTCTTGGGATACACGTACGTTTCTCCTTGACGATCGGCCGGCTGTAGCAGCGGTAGGCTAAAGCCTCACCTGGTGCAATGTTATATATAAATATTTTTCCCGCGAGACCTTACGCGAGTGTATGTAAGTGTGCAGTGCAGTGCACCAACTGCGTAAGTCGATCTTACGAGAGACTATTTTCAGTCAATAATCGTGTGTAATTGCATATCTTTCTTATGGCAACTCGTTGAAATGGTTTCTGGCTCGATATAACATGCGAATGATATATTACAGTACGTGTGTGTCACGTCGTCGACTCGATCATCGACAAAATCGGATAGCTTTAGATTTTGCACGATTGAGTGATCCGCGTTTTGGATTATATCACGCGCCAACCTGTTATAATAATTGAACCTACTGTACTGAATATTATTGGTGCAGTCGAAGGTAGCGGATCGAGTATCGTCACACACTGATTAGCCCAACGTTTTTTCTCAATGTTTTCTCATTCAATTTGCGGATTTTGTATATTAATTACATATTCCAAGTACAATAATCATTGAGCAATGGGAGCAAGTGAAAGGGTTCCAAACCTTGCTCCTATCGTAATACATGTTTATTTCGTTGTTTCGTAAAAAAAATTTACTGTACAATAAAGATGTAAAATTCCGGGCATAAAGAATTTCGTAAAAATCTCTCATGGGCTGCGGCTACGAAATCTTCTCTCTCGCACTGCCGATTTCCTTGCTCTCAATTGATGATGATAAAACTCGTAACTCATATAATGCATACCCCCGCGGAGTACACGGCTGTGCCGCGTAAATGCTATTCCGAAACAATACATCAATTTGAAGAAAAAGTTGGCTGATTAGGTAAGAAATGAATGTGTATACGCGTGTCTCGCAACTTCCTCGTCGTTCGACATCTCGCATGAAAATCTTTGTGCGCGCGTGAAAGAAAAATAAATTTTCCCTCTTGCTCCAATTTCTTGCCATAATCCATATATTTTGTTTATTTTTTCCTAGTTTTTGCTCCTCGTTGCTCGCGCGCGACACAATATTCTGGCATGATACGTCGACTAACGTAAGAGAGGAGCAATCGACTGCGCACAGTCAATTATACATAGCGCGGGTATAGTCGCGCAATTTGCTGGCTGAAAACGCAGTGCGCGGCACGCCATTCCCTCGTTACACGTGGCGATGTGCCATACATGAAACGTGCACATCGAGAGTCCAGCTTTAATACGTGTGAACGCTCTTTTATTATTCGCGAGCGCGTGACCGATGAATACTCCGATGTCATTAATCAAATGTCTAACACGTATAGCCGTGTGCATGTGTGCGCGCATGTACGTCTGTGCGAGTATGCGTGTGTGTTTGCCAATTTAATGTAGCACCCTATACATGTATATAAGCTCCAAGAGGGAGAATCAGAGAACGAGCGATTCCAGCGTGTGCAAGCGAGTCGCGCCACAACATAATGAGTGTAAAGTAGCGTAATTTAGAAAATGCTTGAGTCATTTTCGAATTTTCCTGCCTATCTGAAAACGATCGCTAAGCACTTCCTATCTCTCTCGCTCTATAATATGTGGATAACAATCTTGTCACACTGTGCGCAATGAAAAATTATTCTCTTGGACGCGGCATTTGAAAATATTCGGACAAGATCGCGAGATCGTTTCGATGATTTTCTTCAAAACAAAGAAACGATACATTAACGATGCAATCATTGATGCAACTTTTTACGACGCGTCGATCAATCTGACGCAAGTATTTGCATCCATACACTGCCTCTAGGGTATGATAAAAAACTCCATCCATTACCTGGCTTGGCTTATGATTTTTTTGTTATTTGTACATTCTCGAAAGTGATCGAAAAAATTACTCTCGAATAGACATCTTGACTATCGATTCGCCAAGTGCCCTCGGAAAATTACCATGTTGAGACCTCAATGCTGTATCTCACGAAAAACTTGCAAAAACGCAGATGCCATGAGATTATTATATCGTAATAGCTCGATGGAAGTTGGCATTCTCATAAGTTACGCGAACGCATATACATACAAACAATGTGAGATCGAGATGCATTATAATATCGATGCGATTGCTACTGGATGATTTTTCAAGCGCGAATATCGTACCGACAAAGCAGACACGTCGGTCGATCGAGGCAAACTTTTTGTTTGCTCTGAGCGCGCGCGTACATTTATATACATGTACAATGTATGTATGTATAGAGAAGAAATTGCGGCTCGCGCGAAATTGGTAGAGCAAAGATTGCATTGCGGCTACTGGAGCTATATCAGCATTTGTTTCTTTCTTTGTGCGTCGTCGTTGCGTCGATGTGTATCGATCATGTACTTTTGCATTTGTTTCTCTTATATTATGCAAAGTTATTTGCGCGATGACTGATCTTTTCAGTTTAGTGAGTGCATCGGGAAAATGCGTTTGTAAATATCAAAAGTATATAAACGTGAGCACTGAACATATACAACTTATGAAACTATTGTAACAATTATTTATTACACTGAATTATTATTTAAATGGTATACCAATGTCAGTGTTAAAGTAAATAACATTTTAAATTCAGGATTTTTCATTGTTTTTGGTTTGAAATCTTTTGAAGAAATAAATTTTTATAACGTAAATGAAAAATGAAAGGAAGAATGCAGTTTACTTTGTAACAAAATTATTATTATAATTGTACGCATACTTTCACAAGTTTCGGTTTCTTTGGTTACATTATTGAGTAGCGTTTTCAAATTTCCCTACGTGTTTATGATATATTACTTGGTACATTGGTTATTATTTATTTTATCATCGTTATTATGAGGATGCGAACCTACATATGTCTCGTACATACATCAATATTTTGGCTCTGATGAAATGCCGTAATAATGAATATAGAAATCAAAAAAGTAGTAAGTTTACCAATAGCAAAATCGAAATTAATTTTTCAAATTGATTTATTTGAATGATATATAACTTTAAATAACAAAGGCGTTAAAAATATTTTAAATATGCTTATTAACATCACGACAAACTGATACTTTTACAAGATAGACAACCTTCTACCCCTTGTAAATTGTATATGCGTGCATTGCAATTTATACGAACAATTTCAGATATATCATTTTAATAAATTTGCTGATCCCGCGTAGCAAAAATTGTAGGGAATGGATTTTTTTCTTGTCTTTCATCCTTGATTGTGTAGGCCTTCTGATACAAAGTTTAAAAACTCGAAAACAGTCGAGTCAAGCTTTTCCGATTGCTCGCAACCCCTATTACACTATTAATTGACCTTGCTATGACACGCATTTTTTCAGATTTTACACTGGAAAACTTATACGATCATTAATAATTATTGCCTGTGCGTCAACTATTGCGCTCCACAATTATTGCGTTAATTTTTTTTTAATCAACGCTGTGTATGCGAGAATTGATCGATTTCAAAGCCGATTTTTACGTAACAGCCCGTATTATCGACGATTGTCAGCTTTTGTGTGTCGCGATTTTGCGGATCGCATCGATGATTGTATAAACGCATGCATAATACACATACAATCAGCGTTGCGATCGGGAAACCATCAGCGATTTGTGTGTCACGCAACGAGCAGCGGCCCATGGCACATGTTGTACTTTATTATAGGCAGGCGGTTAGCCAGACTCAGCTATACGGCACGTCGACTTCGATCATTGTCATTTATACTCTCGAGCTTATAATACACTCTCGCGTAAGTACGGCGATAAGGTAAGTGTTCGTTAATGAGCTTAGAGATATAGCTGAACGAATTTTTAGGGTGTAGAATTTCGCAATTTCATTGTAAAACGATTCTCAGCGTAGCAAGTAAACTTTGCAAATGAAAGAAAAAAAAAACAAACGTAATTTGACCTCACGTCGCAAATTTAAACGTCCATGAAACATCGGAGCTAATGATGGATTTGTTTAATTATTACGTACGGCGAGTAATTGCAATTGCGATGAATATTTCGAGAATATACCATTACAACTGTCCAGTGCGAGCATTCGTTTGAAAAATTCATTCATCACGATCATCTATTTTTCTTGCTTCATTCGCATCATCCGATCGTTAAGGATCGCTTTTAACCGATTGTTGAGAAAAAAAGTATAGGTAGCGTTGGTAATTATGTACGTTGATTGGGTCGCGGCGCAGTGACTATTACACCGATGGCAATGGGACGAAACGTTAAAATACATTGGACTATGATCATGCTCATTTCCAATTTTGATTCAACATTTACATTATTATATTTACAAATCATGCTATGAAATTTTGAAGTCAATCATGATCAATTTAAACGAAGCAAAACTAAGTTGTACTAATTATATCATTGAAGAAATGACATAGTGTATCTCGTGTCTATAATGAATAGAAAACATTTTTCTGTCAATGATTGATCATTACTACGAGAAAATGAGATTTTGAAAAATGATTTTACGTTACGCGAAGTTCATTGAGAAAGATCAAGCTTTATAAAAATTATCTTTAGTAACTTTTTTAAACATACATTGCCGTTCAATCACTTTTGCCATACCCGAGCGAAAAATGAGTAAACTTCCAAGTTTCGTAGCTCAGTCAAAAAAAGTCGGATCGACATTTTGGACCCGCCGTTTTAAAGGTATTTTTAAGCCCTTTCTAATCATATAAATTAGGATTAGGATTATTCCTTTTTTCACTAATTGCCGATAACAATTAACAAGTCGAAAAAAAAAGTTTTTCTGGTCTTTGCTATTTCTGCTATCAGTTTCGTAAGGAGACTCGTGGAAACATTCATAGATTAGTAGGTTTTTTCAAGACCTTTTTTTAAAAAAGGTCCTGCGTGCCTTATTCGCAAAGATATAGCCCTTTTACTGCAAAACGACACTTTTTTTTCTTTCGCGTGTACACGGTTTTGTGAACGAGATGGAAAAAATTTTATTTACAAAAAATGTTCGTTTTTATGTGCAGAATAAGAAAAAAGTACTATGGATTGGTTTTTTAGAAATTTTATTTTTTCAATTTTTCTGGATTTTCGAATTAATCGAATTTTTGGAATCTGATCTGTGGAATATTTTGCAGCGAGAGTGGCAAAATATTAACTCTTCAACATTCGACTCTCTCATTAATAGAATGCCACGGATATGCAAAGCAC